>JAAIXJ010000191.1:67935-89114 GCA_013403705.1 Heliconius hermathena | reverse complement strand
GAAATATAAATTTAAGTAAATATTTCATCTCCTCGAGTGGGGATCGAACCCACAACCAGTCGGTTTTACAGTCACACCTCGTGCCACTGCGCCACGACTGGCCTCTGGAAATAAAAATATAAAATTAAATAAATATTTCATATATATAACAGATCTAACCCACAACCAGTCGCGTGTACAATCACACACTTGTGCCTGGCCTCAAATGAAAATGCATATATCTAATAATATACATATATTTTCTTCCACACAATAATTTCATATCTCTATATTGTGCACGGATCGAGGACTCTACTTACCAACCACTTGTGCCGGTCGGGATAATCATCTTGAGATGTCAAATTGATATATATGTCTTGATGTTTGAAGGATCTTGTAAATTACGTGAGATAGGCCATATACATATGTGGGGCCACTTATAGGAATTATATTATGCATTAGGTGATATATTTCCGTTTTTTATACCTAAATATATATTATTTCCTCTTTTATTACTTATTTCTGAAGATTTTGTATTTCACTTATAACAAGAAATGTAGAGATGACTTAATGGTAAGACACTCCGTCTCCCATTTTTCGAGACATTGGTTAATGGCGGAACTCAACGCTGCAGTTGACCAGAGTGAGACTTTGCCTTTGCCTTTGACTTTATAACAACTATTTACAGTTATAAGAAATTATTTGAACTATGCAAATAAAACAAATTCTTCTTAATTATATGCGCACATTCGTATTCCACAGTGCACTGGCCTAGGCGACTCATTTGTATAATTGTTCTTAAGTACTTTTTAATTGGTGATTCAGGGACACGCAACAATTGAAACGAATGTAGGTCACTTCCCTCAGTTAATTGAATTAATGATCTTCTTCCTAGATCTTTGTGATAATATTTTTTTGTTATACAAGCTAATGTCTGCAATATATAATAGAGTATTGTGCATTTCTTGAATTATTTTTGTTATACAATAACTTTGTTATTAAAGTTAAAAAATATATTCTTTATACCTGTAACTTATAAGAAAGTTCGTCTTTAATTTTACTTTATGCTGTTTCACGCATATCGTGAGGCAAACATAGTGTCAAGACACTCCATTCCGTCATATCCATATTCGGGATTATTTCTCGAGAAAATTAAATATTTATTATTTTCATTTCTTCGCTCTGGTGTCGAGGCAAGGCGCGGTGATGACTTTCGAAATTCAATACGCAATGTCTCCAGAATTCGGCGAAAAAAAGATAACGAAGTGTCTTAGAATTGGGTTTCCCCCTGCATACAGCTTAAAGCTAAATTAAAGTGAAGTATTTTATTAAAAATATTTTAACATTCTTTCTCATATATCTAGTATAAAAGTGTATCTTCAAAAAAATATATATTAAAATGCTCTAAAGTAGAAGCAAATAGCTAGGGGCAAACGCACGTTCCCCGACAAATGATAGCCTTTATATGAACACTAAACATGGGACGTTTAGTTACGAATTGCACACAAAAGCTTTTGTACGCAAATACGCCGACTTTGCCATTTTTTCTTCGCTAATTGCCTGTCTCGACTGTCTGAGCACAGTGCTGTACTAGCGAATCCTATTGTGAAATATTCTTGAAATATTTTATTTCATTACATTTTGTATGGAGCGTAATAATGCCTTTGAATTTCAAATTTGGCTGAGATGTAAGTTTATTGTGATATTGCATTTGAACTCTATAACAAATTATTTGTCATGGAGCCTTATGCTGCCAACTAACTTTGTGTATTGAGGTGGATAACTTTGATTTTCTTTTTTTTAATATAAAAAATAAATAATAGATTATATTAATACTTTTTTTTATTTGCTTCAAAATTTTTTACAATATATTTCAAGGGTGTATATTATGAGGCCAGTCGTGCCGCAGGGGTCAAACATGTGACTGTAAACGCGACAGGTTGCGGGTTCGATTCCCACTCAACACGGAATAAGTCCATAATGCAGCGACAAAGTGGGGAACGGCAATTAATGGGAACGGAGTATCTTAACACAGGGCTTCCAGGTTCCCTCTACCTATGTGCGGGATACAGCGTGAAACTAAAATAAATTACAATATTTTCCAATCGTCGTTTATATTGTAATGTGCATAAATAAAAAAAAAATATGCACATTATAGCAGAATATTGCAGCTAAGTTATTTTCATTAAGGCTTTAACTCATAGAATAAATCACTACTAGTCACTTCGAGATGGGTGGTCACTGGCCAGGTCAAAATGAAATATTCTACCAGCCGTATATTAAGTCAGTTTGCAATTTTTACGACATTCTCTTTTTATTGATGTAACGAAATATGAAACCCCTTTGTGATGGAAGCCATATCTCAATATTACAACAGGTTATAGTTCAAAAAGGCGACATAAAGAAAACTTGAGTATCGAATGATTTAGTATCATATATGGGAATAACGGTTACCAATAAAGATAGGGCTGTTAAGCTCTTGGATATTTTGAATTAAAAACACTCGTGTTAGTGATGCTTTATTTTTTATGTTTGTGATATTTTTATTTTTTTATTTCTATGAATAGAATATTAGTATTAATACTTCATTTATTAATATATACTAATATTTCTTTCCATCAATTTTCTGATTTTAAAAAATATTTTAAATTATAAATAATCAATAGACATATAATTTTTTTAGCTTCACATTACTCCCGCATTAGGCAGGGTAGACTGAGGAAACATAGGAACCTAGTGTTAAGATACACCGTTCTTATTAAAACCCTTCCGATCACCACTAAACGCTGAATTATCGAGGAAATGGCGAGGTATTTGCGAAACTCAACGTCTTGTTTTACTAGAGTTAGGAAATGTTAATATTAAATATTAAATTCTCCTGAGTGGAAATCGAACCCACACCCTTCAGTCACACGCTTGATTGTGAAACATCGACCACGATTCTATAATTTTATAAAATAATCATATAAGAAAATAATGATATACAGAGGTAATATTTTTAAATTGGAAAAGAATGTGCTCATTACTAAGTTATTAATTCTTAAGAAACTAAGAATAAAAAAAAAATGAAAGTCAAAACAATAGAAAAATTACACTCCTCAGATGAATCCCCATCAATTATTACTATTATAAACTTCTCAAAAGCAATATTTTCAAATCGTTTTATTCACAAAATTGAAAGAATTTAATAATCAAAATCCTTAACATGTACTTATTATTATATGATAAACAAAATTTATGACAAGATATTTCAACCTTCATTATAGAACAAAGAAATCGCCATTAACCGCTGTACTTATAATATAAAAAATTAGATTCATAAAATGGTTGATGACATAATGAGAACGTAATTTTAGGTTAGTGCGAAAGCCTGATCGTGTATAATCTCCAACGCTTACCCATGAATAAATAATAAAGAAACCCAATTTAGGTCCGTCATTAAGTAATTACATACTTGATATCATTATAATGTTTTAAAAAACATTTTAAATAATCAGTTTCACGCTGTATCCCGCACACAGCAGGGTAGGCAGAGAGGACCTAGTGTTAAGACACTTCGTTCTCCATGTTTCGTCGATTTTTGGAGGCATTTATTATTGAATGGCGAAACTCATCGCTGCGCTTTGCCTCGACGCCAGAACAAAAACATTAAATATTTCATTCTCTCAAGTGAGAATCGAACCCACAACCAATCACATTTACAGTCACACACTTTTGCCCCTGCGCCACGACTGACCAAGCTAAACTAATATCAAAATAAAAAACCTTTTAATTTTATATTAGCTGACGGCGAGCTCGATGTAGCTAAACGTGGTGCCTACAAAATATCAATTAATTTCGCAATCTGTGGCTTTAAAATCGATGTAAATATGTTGGTATAATGATTTCTTAGTATCGTAAGGTGAGTGGCGATGGATAATTTCCATACATTATCTCTATATTGACTACTAACTGGGGTTTTGCATAGATGATGACGCACTACAAAAAGCTGGTCTATTTATTTTTAACAGCAAATGTAATTAGGTAACATAAGAATTTTATTACTGGTAGTGTATAATTTTGCTTTTACAAAAAGCAAAACTCACTTACTTAGTCATTGCAAGAAAAAACATGATTGTGATTCATATTTTTTTGTATGAAGGCCACTCATGGCGTAGGGGCACACGAGTGCTACTGTAACACTCGACTGGTTGTGTGTTCAATTTCTACTAGAGGCAATTTAATATTTTAATTTCTTCGCCCTAGTAACGAGGGAAAAGCGCAGCGTTGAGTTCCGCTACTCAATACGCAGTGCGTCCAGAATTCGAAAAGTGGTAAAGCTAATAAATAAAAATATTTTGTGTAACGTATGTATGCGTTTATTTATATTTCTGCAAAAAGCGGTGAACGTTAGAATTATAAAAACAGTTTCCGTTTTTGAATGTGTATATGTATATTTTTGTTTATATATGTATGTATGTATATATCTATATATATTTGTTTCGAACTATAAAAAATGTGACTATAATATTGTAGGCTAAAAAGAGTCTCCTAAGTTACCAGAGCCTCAATTTTTTTATAACTGTAATGTATTTCATTTTTAGCTATATAACAACAACCTTTTCTGCTTTGTCATTATTTTTTTTTTATAATACAGCAAGTAAAAGTGCCCTAAGCGTTTTATATGTACATTGAAGTAATCAATCTTGAAGATTCTAGGAAATCTAATACTTACAAGATTAAGCAAAAACTTACCGATAGACCTGCCGTCATTCCAGCTAAAATTGTAATCCTTTTAAGTAATGAGGAGATGCAAACCATAGATCTATAAAATGCTTATAATTTACAAAATAATTCTTAATTTTTTTTTATATATTATAATTTTACGTGATTTTTTTTTATAATTTTACTGTTTCTTCCTAATACAGCAGACTTGATAAAGAGAACATAGTGTCACGACATTCCTCGCTTTGTGCCTAAATTCGACATAATGTGTGGTGCTTAACAGAAACAAGAAAATGGCAATAATAATTAACTCTCTCAATTGGGAGTCAAACCTATATCCATCGCATTTACAGTAGTGTAGTAGTGTTCACAAAATGCAGGTAACTCTCACAACTATAATTAATTAAAGATATAATTACTTAATACATAGCTATTATTATTAATAGAAAATTATATCGACAACAGTTTTGGTTTAGTATTTCATTTAGTAATAAACTGATTAGGAATAAGAGATAATATTAAAATAGGTTATGTAATTGAAATTAATTATTAATAAGTACCAATATTCAAGTAAATATTTCTGTGTATTATGCGAGTCTAACTAAAGTGAAGATATATTTTTTCGTCGTAAATTATTAAGGAGTTTGCCAATTAAATTAAACAACTTTCCAGACAAAAAGTTGGGCATGTCTCTAATGAATGTTAATTTATAATTCCATTTACTGATAATCGTTTTATATTTGAACACTTATAATAAATTATGTCGAGATTTAACGCATACACTTTTAAAGTAGTTTAATTATTTCAGAGATTGAATTCAGCAGATAGAAAATTGTTGAGCATTTTACAATTGGAAAAAAAAATATAATGCAATTAATAAAGTTTAGGTTTACGCGAAATTTTTCACAGTTATAGAAATTCACACCTTACATGATAATAAGTAGATATAATACAACACACAATACAACTTTGACTTTTATCGAAAATCTGAAACTCACGCATTGTCTTATGCCTATGTGTTAATATTCACAAGTACCAAGATTCGTTAAATACATATTTTTTTAATCCTAATATGCTAAATATTTAAAAATTTATTTAAAAATATTAAATATTATTTAAAAATATGCTAAAAATTTTTTTTAAAGTGTTTTAAGAAACAAAAGCTTCAACAACTGTCTACAAATATAATAATATTAAAAATAACATATATTTCTTTACTGCCGTGTCTATACATAACATGGTCTATTACAACGCAGAGGCCAGCTTATCAATCAAGATCGTGATCCTTCATTATGAAGAGTGATGATCAGAGCGGTCGCGCGCAGATTTGTCTAAACTTCACTTAACGATAGTGTATCGCGTTACGGGGGAGATGTGGATTTTGTTTACTTATATCGGTATGCAATGATTGATTGGACGGTCGAATTAAATTATGGAAGTTATTGCGTTAAATATATCTAACAATGTTGTCTAATGGCGTATAATAGTTTTTATTTATCTATTTATCAGCTTCACGCTGTATCCCACGTACGCAGAGGAAGCCTAGTGATGAGACACTCCGCTCTCCACTTTCCACCGAATTATGAAAACATTGGGTGTTGAGGAGCGGCATAGCAAATAAATGAAAATATTAAATATTTTATTACATTGAGTGGGACTTGAATCCACAAACAGTCACAAGCTTGTACCTTTGCAACACGATTGGCCTCAACAATGTAATGTAATGTACTGTAATATTGTACAGTGTGTAGTTACAAGGTCAAATAATGTCTTAATATGCTATAATAATAAAATAGATTAAGTCTAAGACATTGAATTTTTTTGTTTATATTAGACCCAGACACTTGCATGGAGTATAACTAATATATATACTTATATATTCCTGAGTGCATATTAATAGTTCTCGATTTATATACAATAATATAGCATGTATAGTTCTATCTTAGATACGTTATGTACTCAGGAATCCTTAATGCTAGACTATTAGCTGATATGTTTACCCAGAATTTGCAAACACACGAGCAGGTAAACCGGAGTACTAGTGACATATTCGGTCATTTATCATCTTAGTAATGATATCTTGTAGAATATGTATAATCATATTAATAATCGTATCGCCTATTATTACTTAAGGATTTTTTGCACCACGTTGATTTCTCAATTGTTTGCTAAATGTTTTGTTTTGTTTTATTATAGTTTCACGCCGTGAAACTCACATGGCAGGATAGGCAGAGGAAACTTAGTGCTAAGACATATCATAATATGTAGTACAAAAACGACTTTTGAAATCTGTCAATCTATAATTCTGCCGCGTTGTATTTGAAATAATATTAGAGTCAAGATATCATAAATGTAAATAGTTTCCTTTATGACCATTCAATAAATCTCAGAAATTAATTTTATACAAAATAAAATAAATAAGATAATTATAAGCAATTGAATTGGTTAAATGGTTACAATTTTATTTTATAACCATTTAATATTGACCGGATCGTTATAATACTAACCGAATTATTTAAATCGTTATATATTTTTTAACTAAGCACATAAATAACTATACAAAAAGTATATATCACTTGACAGTTTAGTTTTATTTCATCTTATTTTTATTACAAATATATTTTCTTTTAATTTTGAAGCAGTTTATAATTGAGATAAGTTTTTATTTAAAATTTTTAATATTTACATATTGATATTTACATACATTCTTCAAAGAAATACAAAATTTTGAAGAATTAAATTTATCACATTCGTAAGCTATACCTATGCTGGCAGTTGTATAAGTACGTTAGTTCACGGATGACTCTCTACGTGAACAACTCCCTTGCGTTGAAGCCCCCGCGGCCCCAGTTGGGGTCCCTAATGAGTCGCCAGTGCACTAGAGTTGTAGGTCGTCACGAAACTTGCTAGTCTCCCCCGCACTACAGGGTTACTTCATGCGGAAACGGCGCGGGGTTTTTCTTTGCTTTTGTTTGAAAACGTGCAAAAAGTAGGACGGAAAAATTGGATGACGAACAGCGATTTTGTAGTGCTTCTTTGCTTTCTTGGAGAGAAACTCAGTGTCTGGCCTATTAAAATTATAGCGATTAGATTGTTAGTTGATAGTGTTTAATTTGATACCAAAATCATAACTATTATTTTTCTTATCTTAGTTATATCTATAACTGCTTCTCCGTATCATATAAGGATATATCTGCACTTTTCGAAGAAGACAAACAGAATTTCTCCAGTTTACATTTATTAAAAAATCGTATTAGTTCTACATATCTAATTAGATTTCTTCGAACAAAGAGAGACTGTTATTAGTAATATAATACTATTATAAATTTTGTGTTTCATAATTTTTCCGCAAACCATTATTTAAAAACGTAAAAAGCACTCGCATTATAAAATATAAGTAGGAAGGTAGTATATACATGAATCATTAATAAATAAAAGAATGTAAGTAGTTAATATGCCTATGCGAGGCAAAGCGCGGCGCTGAGCTCTGCCACTCGACACGCAATACCTCGAGAATTCAGAGAAAGATGGGGACGGAAGTGTCTTAACACTAAGTTTCCAGTTTCCTTCTGCCTATTCTGCTATTTGCGGAATACAGTATAAAGCTAAAAAATATAGTTAATATTCCAACGCTATATATTACAATAAGATGCATTTCGATTTTACATGTTTCCATAAAGTTTACCATACATTAAAATAACTGTACTTTTTAAATTAGTTTCCTATAATCTAGTACGATTACATGTGTGGTCAAATACACAGCGTACAAGAAAACCTTATAAATATTCAGCTCAACGCTATCTCGTATGGATCAGAGTGCCCGCGATCAATTTATGAATGAATACGAAACCCTTTGTTTTGGCCGCCCACGATGGAATAAAATTTACAAAGAAAAGAGTGAGCTTTGGAAATAGCATCTCTAACTTGTAACAAGTGAAAGTAAAATATTTATTTAGAAAACGTATAAAAATTTGAACGTAGCGGGACTCGAACCCGAAATAAGTATTTTTCTTTCCTAAGTGTGGAGTAACATTTTAAAAATGTTAAAAAATAAGTGAAAGTAATTATTACAGTAATACACAAAAAAGTGTAACAAAAACTTTGTACCTCTTTTTACGGCAATTATGCTGACGGAGAAATATGAAATTTAGCGCCGTTATAGTTTGTATAAGGAAACCATAAAAAATTGAGACGGTCATGACGCAAGGTCACTAGCGGTTATGGGTTTGATTCCCATTTGAAATGGTGGTGATGTTGAGTTTCACTCAATAAGTGGGCAACGAAAGTGTCAATATGGTTCCAGATTTACTCTGCCTACTCTGCTATGTGCGTGAGTCTAAAAAAATTGTACTGATAATTTAAAATAATCAACAAAATATAATATTAATTATTTTTCAAATTACATTTTTTAATTTATGAACAGAGACAGACACATTTACAATATTAATATATCAACTCATTTATAATAAGTTAATTACGTTGTCGACAACATTTCTACTAAAGTCTTTAGTCTCATGTATAAGAGCCTAATGAGAACTCCACTAGCAAGTTTTAAATTTATTTAGTACTCATTGTCAAGAGTACGCGATATATTTAATGTAATGTAAAATATACTCTTTATTTATTTTCTAAGAAATGAGACCAGTCGTGGCGTAGTGGCACGAAGTGTGACTGTAAAACCGACTGGTTGTGGGTTCGATCCCCACTCGAGGAGATGAAATATTTACTTAAATTTATATTTCCATTTCTTCGCTCTGGTGTCGAGGCTAAGCGCGGCGTTGAGTTCTGCCACTCAACACGCAATACCTCCAGAATTCGACAGAAAGTGGGGAATGGAGTGTCTTAACACTAGATTCCCTCTGCCTACCCTGCTGTGTGCGGGATACAGTGTGAAGCTGATTTTATTTCATTTAAGAAATTATGTTTTTCATGTACGTTTATCATTACGTATAAATGTACTAATTACAGTATATAAAAGAGATTTACGAATAAATTGCATGAGGAAAGTCATTTATAATCAAAATAGTTAAGTCAAGTTTATTTATTCATTATCGTTACTGCGATGGGCGGAACTTACAAGGAGAAGTATGATTGCGATGACCCCGTAGTCTCAAGTAACACCGACAAATTAAGTCTTGATGTAGCTGATGGCGAAATCAGTATAAAAGAAATTGAGAATGCAATACGAAGTCTGAAATATGGCAAGGCACCAAGAGAAGATGGAGTTACTACCAAGATGATCAAATATGGTGGGCCTCGCTTATTGGACTTGTTTTGGTATTAGTTCAATTTATGCTGAAAATCGAGGAAAATCCCAGACGATTGGTGAGGTGCAGTCATCATGCCTTTGTATAAGGCAAAGATTATTCACAAATAGACTGCGCAAGCTATAGGGCTACCAGTTTAACTAGCTTGGGTAGTAAAGTTAATGCTAAAATATGAGCGAGAAAAATGCAAGAGAGATCCGAAAGGCAATTGTGGGAGGCCCAATGAGGCTTTAGACCTGGTAGAGTGCGTATGGATTGGTCTTTTTTTCTCCGCATGATCACGGAAAAACTCTTGGCCGTCTAAAATTAAGAAGATTACTTTGCTTTTGTGGACTTGGAAAAAGTCTTTAACAGAGCTGTGAAAACGAAATTATGGGAGCTACCCTACCTACCTACCTACCTCGGTACAGCTGTGCTAGACTATACTGCAGGCTGTAGTCTCTAAACAGGATCATTCAGCCTGCGGGCGAATAGGAACTGGCATGTCATCTTGGTTTGACATTCGATTGTGTGTTAAACAAGGGATGCGCCATGTCAGCTTGGTTGTTCAATTCGTATTTGGATAGCTGTCTCCAAGGAGTGAAACAAAATGACACGGGAGTGAAAGTAAGTGACTTGAATGTTGATTGAGTGCTGTAGATGGTGCAGGCCTAAGTAACCACTCAGAATGAACGTATTATCTTCACATAATGGTCTAAGCCTGAATGTAGGTAAACCTCGGTTGACCTTCGAAAACACAGTATCGAAGATATTAGAAGAAGATGCCGTAAAAAGTATGAGGACCTCTCGGAGGTCATGCTCTCTGTTAATTTTTAGCACTAAGTTTTCACTATCAGTTTCTAAGAGAGAGGATAAAAATACGTCTCTGATTTTTATTTACATAGTAGACACAAAAAAATACTGTCCCCCTGTATTTTTTGCACATTTAGATATCATTTTAAAAACCACATATTTTTTTCTTTAATAATTTTAAAAATTTTTAAGAATTTCTACTGAACAAACTTATTTTAAATACAAATATATTCCCAATTTCGAATTGAATCTATAACCATATCAAATTTAATCAATTGCCAGTACAATTTTACATTAATAACTATAAGCATAAATTATTACAACGAATGACAAATACATCTACGTTCATTTAATTTTTTATCAGTAAGATGAACAAATCTATATACAGCACAGCAATGATACAGGTATGGTATCTATTCCATCAATTTACACAATGACGATTATAATCAAGAGAAATTGTCGATCACATTCTGTGTTCAATAATGAATACAATAATTCTATCACAATACTGTGTGGGCGCACTTTTATTCAATAGTTATTTGGTTATTGCGGGGGTTTAATATAAATATTAATTTATTATTATTTAAATTACTTACTATAAACTATTTATTTAATTCAGATTTTTTTTAGCTGTATCCTTAGAGCAGAATAGGCAGAGGGAACTAGGGAACTTAGTGCTAAGATGAAGAAGAGAGAATAACATCCGTTCTCCACTTTCCGGGGAATTGTGTGTGGCGGAACTGAACATCGTGCTTTGCCTCGTTACCAAGGCCGAGAATATGGAAATATTAAATATTTCATTTCGTTAAGTGGGAATCGAACCCACTGTCACATTATAAATTCATTAATTATACATCTATGAATAAAAATTCGGACTTGACAACGATTTATAAATACTGTCCTTACCCTGCCTAAGGCCTAAAAAAATAAAGCAGAAATTATAGACAGGAGCCTATGATTTCAAATTTGTGAAGAAAATAAATAATTGTAGCGCATACTTGGGAAGACAAATAACTAATAACGATTAATGACAAAGGTACAATTAAAATATAATAAGCATTTTTTCTCACAATTTTTTAACGTAACAAATGCGATGTCGAGATATTCAAATAGACGTTTCATCGTTTTAGCCTTGGTTTTATTATAGCAAAAGTGAATTTTATTCGAAACGGAGAAGTTATGGGGGTAAATAACAAGATAACTTGTCATGATAACATTTTCCAAGGATAGATGCAGGGCTATTTCCATCCTGTGAAATAAGATTTTTGTTTAACCATAAAAATGGTTATTTCGGAAAAATTTCCAAATAATTATTCATTTGTACAAAAATCCCGTAAAGTTGAAAATTGAAATGGTTAAGCTGCTAAATACAAATTACTACTAATCTATGCCATATTTATTTATCAATTACTATGCTAACGTGGCAGTTTTATTTTGTTTTAGTTTTACACATGAAAACGGTTTACAGGAAATGCACGAAATGTAGTAGATTTAGTACTTACTCGCGGGTAGGTAATAGGCTATTTTTTGCCTTGATTTTTTTATCGTGCTAAAATAATTTTAAAAATAATTGTCTGATGCAAAATGTATGTGTCAAATTTCAATGTATTCTATAAGTACAATGAATGTACCCCGTTTTCACTATGGATATTACTTATATATAAAACGAGTATATTAGATATATTTTTTTAGCTTTATACTGTATCCTGTATATAGCATTGTATGCTGAGAAAACCTAATTTTAAGACGTAGTGTCTTCATCGTAGTTCAGTAACTTTTTTAATTTTTTTATTAATATATTTTGTAACTTAATTTCTTTTTATCTATCTAATACGTACGTGTGTAAACAATATGGTGACAACTATTGTTTTCTTACGTTCAAATCTTAAAACGAATTCACTGATTAGAATAATAAAATTAATTCACATATAATTTATACATAAACACAAATGTCCTACTTCAATCGAACCATTAGTGCCAAAACATAATTGTAGTGCACTATAGATATAATTGAGATAATTCATATATAATAGTTTTATCAAAATCAACCGATAATACACGCTGAATTCACAGCAAATTGACCAACAAAAGCGGTGGGTCACTTAAACACTACTCGCCAATGATTTGCCATTCAGCCGCATAAAATCAGTTTGTACGCAGTCGCTTTGGGACGTGCACCAGCATAATGTTGTAGCCCCTGTTTCTATTTTTAAAGTTCCGTTTAGGTTCCCCAAATAATACATTTTTATGTTCGCTCGTAATCACATCCTTTCGTGTAAAATGACTCAATTATGTACGGGATGTGTGAACGTGAGTGTTTTACGACTTTTGAATATGAAAGTTCTTTGATGGGTGCGGTTATTGGTGACGCTGATTATTGATGCTGCTAAGAAATAAATGGTTATGTTTTAGTGCAATTATGCCTTTTGAAATATAAGCCGGTGTGTATGAAATGGAATAGGAGCTTGTGAATGATCAAAAGTTTGGGAAACTATGGTTTTATGGTTTAATTAATTAGTTGTGTGGGAACCTAATACCAATTTTGTTTTATTTAAAAAAAATCATCTTCACGCTGTGTTGCACACAGCAGGATAGGTATAGTGCACCTAGTGTTAAAACACTCCGTCCTCCACTTTCCACCGAATTCTGGTGGCATTGTGTGTTGAGTGTCAGAACTCAACGCAGCGATTTGCCTCGTTACCAGAGCGAAGAAATGAAAATATTGAATATTTCTTGAGGCCTTCATGGTATAGGTGCACAAAGATTTGACTATAATGCGACGTGATGTTGTGGGTTCGATCAGCCACTTGGGGAGCACGTGTTTTGTTTCTAAGCAGAAATGTACCTAAAGCGACTAGTCTCTAAATTATATAGAAAGATAGATAGATATGCATGTGTTTATATTACTTCTACGTTATTTGTTAACCGGTAACGACGAACGCCGGGTTAAATATAAGACATTCTCATATGTCAATAATTACTTTAGAAATGCAATAAAATGCTTTAGTAATTTAATCCATCAAAAAAATTCTCGTTCATTTTAAAAGGCACGTGTATTTGTTAAAATAAATATATTATTAATATTGATTTGTTATTCATATTTTTACGCTTACTGGTGGAAAATTCTGAATATTTTTATAAATAAGCTCATGGTTGTACTTCGCCTTTGGAAATGGAAATCGAAACGGTTAAGCAGATTTATAACGATGATCACATAGTGTGGATTTGTTCTTTTAATTTTAAAATAAAAATAAAATGCATGCGTGGTTTTGAGTTTCGCTTCTCAATACGCAATATCAGAACTCGGCGGAAAATGGAGAACAGAGTGTCTTAGCACTAGATTTCCCTTCTGTGGGACACAGTGTGAAGCTGTTTAAAATTTATTTTCATTATATTTTGCATAAAATGCAATCTTATGACCTGCTTGATCTTATGACCTGCTTAAAATTTAAAGAATACATAAAATTTCATTTTATTTATGTTCGTGTGGTTATCATACATCGTCATATTCAGAGTATATTTAGTAATGTACATACTATTATTATGGTGGATAACACAAAAGTCCACAAAAAGACAAGGTTATGTATAAAATTTTCGTGTGAAGATATAAAAGACATGTCACCTTCATACACATCAAATTCATTTCTAGATATTGTTAGAACAAAACTGAGCTCAGACGGTAGTTAAAAACATATAAAAGAAAAAACCAAAGAGCGCTCCACCATCCAGCAAGGTTTCGACTGAAAACAAAATTTCATTTGCCACGAGTGCCGCCATATCGTGCTCACTCGATATCGAGTGCCCGCTGGAGTGTATTCCACTGCCATTATTACAAGTTTTTGTGGTGTTAAACAAATGTAAATGGAAACTGAGATAGGCTTATTGTATTTTTTTTATGTTTTCGGATTCTAAATCAATTTGAAATATTATGACTGTTCGTGGCGCACGATACAAACGTGCGACTGTAAGCGCGACAGGTTGTGGGTTTGATTTCCTTTGAGGAAATACGGCCACTCAACACGTAATGCCTCGAGAATGTCTGAATATCTTAACACTGGGTTCCCAGGTCCCATCTGCCTACCTTGCTATGTGCGAAATACACCGTAACGCTAAAATATATCTATATAAAAAAACGTAGAGGGATTCGAACCCACGGTTTTGAATGTGATTCTCAATAATTTATCCTTTGAGAACACACAACCATCGTGTGTATCTCAAAACTCGCAAATTTATTAAAATACTTAAGCTTTTTGAAATTAAGTAATGTGCTTATTTATTTATTACTTAAATCGGTTTGATTATGTTTGTATGTGTATCCAATTGAAAAAACATGGTTATTTTGAGATCACAAGCAGACACTTCAATTTTATTTATACATATATAGATGACATCTATATATGTATAAATAAAATAAAGGCCGGTCGTGGCGCAGCGNAAGAAATGGAAATATAAATTTAAGTAAATATTTCATCTCTTCGAGTGGGGATCGAACCCACAACCAGTCGGTTTTGCAGTCACACCTCGTGCCGCTGCGCCACGACGGGCCTCGTATTAACAGTTCATATTAACAGTTTTTGTGTTATTAATTTCACCGTGTGGGAATCAAACATACAACCGTCGCGTTGACAGTCAGATCTTGTACTACTGCGGCACGACTGTCACAAGCATAAAAATAAGAAAAACCCGTAAAACTTTACAAATATTCAACCTTTTTACATATTTAAAAATCATACTTTAAAAGGACATAATGCGGCAATCAAATATGTACATAGTGTACAGTAATTTATTCTCAAAGAAACATCTCAGCAGGCGATACTCGCAAATGTGCCCCTAAGTGCAGGGACGTTGTCAACACATTCACTTCGTAATAGGGGGCTATATTTAGTCTTATTTTTCAAGACGCCACGCGTTTGCTTAAGGGATGATGTCACACAGTGTCATATTTTTATATGCAATATTTTACTTTTAAACTTATAGAATAGGTTAATAGTTTAAGTTAATGTTATAAATATTTTGAAGCTGTCGTGGCTCAGCGGCACAGCTTGTGACTATAAACGAGACGGTTCACGGTTCGATTAATATTTAGAGGAAAGATTATATGTATGTATTATATATAAATTGTTTCCATTTCCGGGGAAAAGCGTTGAATTCCAACAATCGTATAATGTTTCCTAAATAAGGTGAAAAGCTTGGAATAGAATGTTTTAACACTAGGTTCCCTCTGCGCCTTACCTAGCGTTGCGGGAAAAAAGGTGAAGCTAAATGTAATAAAAAGTTTTATTTATAAACCAATTATCATCTTCAATATGGTTAATCAAACAGATTAAGCAAATTAAAAAAAAACACCATCAATCGACTCAATGACATCAAGATAATACATATAACGCTCTAAACAATTTACACAAATATTGTATTTATTTACGGAACGTCCGACGTTTATTACACGTCTGTGTGATAGGTGACCAACACTTGAAAAGGACAAAATGTTTTTATGTGTCCCCGTTTGCCACCGCCACGCGTCAGCCACGTGACACTGTGTGCCGGCCTTTATCTCGGGATGTGCATACAACTCGCCACATTTAACGAGTGCGATTGGATTACCATTGGATTTAGTCTCCCCTTCAATATTTTATTTTAGTTTTTCTCGCTCTGATAATAAGACTAAGCGCGGCGTTGAGTTCCGCTACTCAACACGCAGTGTATCAATATTTGGCGGTGCGCTAGGGACCAAGTGCTTTAACACTAAGTTGCTTCTCGTTGTATCCTGCTATATACAGCTATTTTTTTGCGTCAGCCCTTGAGTGTGTGCCGACCTTTATCTCGGATGTGCATACAACTCGCCACATTTAACGAGTGCGATTGGATTACCATTGGATTTAGTCTCCCCTAATATCTTAAATGAAAAGCTTACCTCATCCCTTCAGTTAAACATTCGAGTCGGTAATTTATGTAAGGGTAGCTCTTGTTTGGTTAAATGTTTTCTTGGATATAGAAAGTTTAAAAATAAACAAAGTATAAATTTTACACTGTTTCGTATTCTTCATCCTGATGTGATATAAACGTATGTACTTGATTCTACTTATTTGAGTCAAAAACTAAGCAATCAATTGGTAAGCGTTTTAAAAGCAATAAGAAATAGTACCTTATTTTCTTATCCATTGAACTATTTTTGCATTAAATGTCTTTGTCTCTGTCTGTCTTCATTCCTAATTTTTAAATCGTTTAATCGTTACAGTGCACACACTACCCCCATAATCTAGCCCTCTCTATAATCTATCTCTTCTTATAATCTATCCCTGTCTATAATCTATACGTCCCTATAATCTATTCCTAGCGGAGTAACCAGAGAGAGCAGAGCGCCAAACGCCATGGTCTTTACATTAACCTATTTATACCTGCCATCAGGTAAGTCTTCATGTTTTTTACGTGACTTTTGTAAAGTATTATCTATACTGTGATTTGATGGTCAACCAAGGTCTCCCTGCTTCTCTTACCACCCACTTTTCTTTCATAAACCTTTTTTGCAAGCACTCGTTCTCTCAACGTGCAAATACCACCTGAGCACGTTCTTTATTCTGTATCCTTCTTATTACTTACTTACATATTTAACTGTTAGGATTCTTCTATTCTAGACCAGCCCTTGCTAAACTAATATTATAAGTTAAAATAATATTATAGGCCGGTCGTGGCGCAGCGGCACAAAGTGTGACTGAAAAACCGACTGGGTGTGGGTTAGATCCCCACTTGAGGAGATGAAATATTTACTTAAATTTATATTTCCATTTCTTCGCTCTGGTGTCGAGGCAAAGCGCGACGTTGAATTCTGCCACTTAACACGCAATGCCTCCAGAATTCGGCAGAAAATGGGGAAAGGAGTGTCTTACACTAGGTTCCCTCTGCCTACCCTGCTGTGTGCGGGATACAGCGTGAAGCTGATAAAAAAAATAAAAATAGTAATATTCAAATGAGACATCACGAACAGATAAAGTTACACATGATGTCCAACTGTATAATTAAAGTAGATTAAGTAATTGTATTTATTCAAAGAAACAAACCGAAAGGAGTATTCTATTTGAATATATGCAAATTCCTCCACAGTCTCACGCCTACTACACGAAGTTTTGGGACTTGACAATACGAGGAGAAGTTACACTGGAATGTTTTTAAATAAGCAATTGTTTTTTGAAATTATTTTACAAAATAAAGTAAATCTAGAGAGATATAAAGATTTTTTAAAATAAATTCATATATTAGGAGCATTTTTTATTTAAGTATAAATAATTAAAAAAAAATAGTAATAATTATTTAATTTATATTACAAATTTTTGCTACTATATTATTACAGACTAAAATTATAAAGCTAAAGAGCATATTTGATTGAAAGCGCTAATCTCAGGAAATACTTATTGAAATTTATCGAGAAAAACTATAAGCTATATTAAACGTTAATAGTTTCTGCGGTTACTTTTACTTCAGGCACCTAGAATGTATCATACATATTCATTATTTCATTATACTTTCTTCATTATTTACTTTCGACCACTGCAGCGAAGCCGTAAAAAATAACAAAAAATAAAGGATTTGATGGGCTTTACAGCGGAACTCTATTTCGACGGCTCTAGTCCCAGTCCTTTTTTTCGTCTATCAAAAAGCAATATATAAAATCTTTTTCTTACTAAATTTTATTGTTATATTATTCAAACAGTCCTAATATAGGTTAATAAGGAAATAGCAAATAAACGTAGTGTTGACGTTACGTTTCGTTCTTAATTAGCGTTCGATACTTTGTGTGATATAAATGTTTACCCCGAACATTTTATAGGGGCTATTAAATATTGTTTTATGCTGTGGACTATATGTTAGTTTACTTCTATATTATTCATTTAATGATGTGTTTATATTCGATTTGGTAATTATTCTGTGTTCGTTTTTTTTTTAATTAAATTGTTTTTCTTTTTTTTTATTTAGAGAAGCAGAGGTTGAATTCAGTTGATCTTTGAAGGTGTCCTCGTGTAGCACCAAGGAACTCAGTATCTGCAGAAAGGTCATGTAAAAAGCATGAAGCTTCCTTAGAGGACATGTAAGAAGAGGTTGAAGACAGTCGACAAAGCGAAAGAGATATGCCGTATAAAACGTACCGTTTGTCACGGTTCTCTCTGACTACTCCGCTAGGGATAACATGTTATAGCTGTTTTTTATTTAGAATATTCTTTTCCTTTTAATTAATACTACTTTGTGTAACTTTATATTACGTGAGTTAGAACATTCGACTTACGTACAATATCACATATTTCAACTGAAAATTTAATAACATCATTTGAGTATTGAACCCACACCCAAGCATCGAATTGACTATGTTGCTTATATGACATTAGACATTTCGACAAGATATTGAAATGATTAACTAAGCAGTTTTTTTGCTATAAATAAAAATTAAACTCACAATTTATACCTTCCAAGTACTAGATCTCATTAAATTGAAGAATACCTGTATAACCTTAAGTTTATTTAAGAAATTTGATAAAAAGTAGAGGCTAGTTGTGGCAGAGGAGTACAAGCGAGCGACTGTAAATGTGACAGGTTATAGATTCGATTCCCACTCGAGGAAATTAAATATTTAATATTTCATTTGCTCGTTCTATTCACGTGGTGAAGCGGCGTTGAGTTACGACACTTGCCTCGCAATGCCTCCAGAATTTAAGTTGGAAACGAAAGTTTCCCGTTTCCAGTGAGAAACGAAAGTGTCTTAATGTAAACCTTCTACCTTTCCTGTTATATGATACAGAGTAAAACGATAAACAGGGGAAATTAATAAAATCAATATATCAAATAGCTTTACGCTGTAACTCCCACACACAGGTTTAGGCAGAAGAAACCTAGCGTTGAGACACTCTGTTGCCCATTTTTCGCCGAATTCTGGTGGCATTGCGTATTGAGTGGCGGAACGAATAAATTAAAATATATATTCAAATAAATACATATATAATAGTTTATATGCAGGAGAAGTGCACAACTATAATATTTTTCAATAATAATGGCTATGAAGTACATAAATAAATAATTAAAACATTATACATGAATTTGACGTATTATTCGCGTCAACGGGCCCTTAGTTAAAATAAGTAGTGGAATTCGAACCCACAACCAGTCGCGTTTACAATCACACACTTTGTGCCCTTGCGCCACGACGGGCTGGAATATAACAAACTCAATTCTCAAATCACCTTTAATTACATTATTAAAAATCTTAATTTCATACTAAAATGGTTATAAATATTACTTTACTTGACGTGCCTTAATAACGCATCTATTTTTACTCGTTTTAAAAAATTAAAATCCCATACACATTCTTAGAAAGTATAATAAATCATTTATTTTAGCATTTATGAAGGTATGGAGGTTGTGGAAAATAAAGTAGTAGGTAATTAACTGCCTCAAAACGTATGATTTATCGTTGGAAATCATAATGCTCTCGTGCATTTGACTGGCTAATTTATATTCTTATTGTTTTTGCGGTTTCGCGTTTCTTTACGACTGTGTGGTAATTGTCTTCTCTTAAAACTTATCTTTTACCGAACTTAAGCCTAAAATTTGTAAGGATTTTTCTTTAAATACATATACCTCGAAACAGTCATATTTTGCCATTTGAATTACATTTTCTGTATAGGTAAGCTATAGTATACAAGTATAGCACCTATAAATTGAGCAGTTTAAAATTGTAAATAACAACGATTTTTTTTAAATATTTGTTTTCCTGCCCTATTCGCCTTTCCAATTAATCTATTTAGAGACAAATTATACGCAAATAATATAAGCAGATGAATTGTAAATATACTAAATAATTAAATTCTAATCATTACTTTCATCCAAACACCTCGATCCAAAGACCATCCATTTTATTTCACTAACAAGAATGTTTTTAAAACTATTATACTTGGAAACGGTGTTAAATATTAAAAGAAAACATATATGAATATGGTTCAAAAGACATACAAAGCTCATCTCTTGTCACATAAAAATTAAATCCCATAAGATTTACGAGCGAAAACTTTGAAATATAATAACCGAGTTCGAGTTACATATCGCAATAAATTTGTTTATAAGAAATCCCTTGGCCACAGAAGATAATTTGGTATTTTGTAGAAATAATTTATTGCCCATAATCTTGGTTAATTAGAAAAGTATATTTAAAAAATTACGAGAATGATATTATTTAAAAAAAATAAATCAGCTTCACGCTGTATCCTAACCTAGCCTAACCTAGTGTTAAGACACTCAGTTCCCCACTTTCTGCCGAATTGTAGAGGCATTGCGTGTTGAGTGGCAGAACTCAACGCCGCGCTTAACCTCGACACCAGAGCGAAGAAATGGAAATATAAATTTAAATAAATATTTCATCTCCTCGAGTGGGGATCGAACCCACAACCAGTCGGTTTT
>JAAIXJ010000191.1:41930-67221 GCA_013403705.1 Heliconius hermathena | reverse complement strand
AGGCAGAGGGAACCTAGTGTTAAGACACTCCGTTCCCCACTTTCTGCCGAATTCTGGAGGCATTGCGTGTTGAGTGGCAGAACTCAACGCCGCGCTTAGCCTCGACACCAGAGCGAAGAAATGGAAATATAAATATAAGTAAATATTTCATCTCCTCGAGTGGGGATCGAACCCACAACCAGTCGCTTTTACAGTCACACTTCGTGCCGCTGCGCCACGACTGGCCTCAATAAAAAATTATAAATCTTAATTTAGCTTCACGCTGTTTCCCGCACATGTAGGTAAAGTAGGCAGAGAGAACCTAGGTGCCTTGTTTTAAGTTTTCCATTGTACACTTTCCACCGAATTCTGGTGGCAAAGGAGGCTTCACAGGTAGGCTAATTTAAGAGATTTGAGAGACATCCTCGAAATAAAGTATTAAAATAGTTTTATGTGTTATAGTATTATAAAACAATACTTACCATGAGCTTGAGACCGTCGAGGCGCCACGGGATAGCGCTGTAAACGCGATGGCTGTGGATTGGATTCATTTAATTTGAGTGGAATGGATTATTTTAATTTCTTCGTTCTGGTAACAAGACAAAATACAGCGTTGAATTCCGCCGTTAATGCAATGTCTCGAAACTTGGACGAAAAATGGGAACTGGAGATTCTTAACACTAGGTTACTTCTACTAACAAGTAGAAGTAACCTAGTGTTAAGAAACTTAACTTATAACAATAAGTGCGGGATACAACATTAAGCTATTAATGCCATCAACATGTTTCTTGCAAATAGTAATAGTTTTAAAATCTCAATTTTTTTTTGCATTTTTTAAGGATTTCCGTCTCGTACTAAAAATATATTTATTTATCTACTATACTTCAAGTGTTTTCGTACAAAGTGTTTTTTATATATTTTTTGTAAAAACAAAAAGCCGCTTAACGTGGCACTCGCTTATGATTTCAATTAAGGAGTTACTTAAAAAGTTAAAATTGTGTGAGAATTTACACCACATTCCGACACTCTCGCCTAAGTTTTTTTATATTGTTTTTTCTTTATTTTTTTTTATTTCTATACATTTGTATTATTGGTAAAGCAACTATACTTTTTTATATGCCTCACATAGTGCAGACAGGAGCCATCTGGGAACTTAGTGTTAAGACACTCCATTCCAATGTAGACACTTCCTTTCTCCACTTTCCGCTAAATTGTGAAGTTCGGTTCCGTGTTGAGTGGCGGACTCATCGCCGCACTTTACCTGTTTGCCAGAGTCGGAATCGAACTCACTTGTGCCCCTGCGCTACGACTAACCTCTATGTACATTATTCTACTAATTTACAATACTACATACATAAATAATCGTCTCTTAGATATCGAATTTGTATTATAACATAGTTGAAAGTGTCACTATACACGCGATGGTTGTTAGTTCGAATCTATTCGTGGGTTTGTAAACGAAATATTGTATTATATATTTTAAAATATGTAAATGAAAAATATATACCATAAACTATTTCTACTCACCTGAAAAAAATTAGAAAAAGATATTCTGTTTATATCTAAAGAATAAACAAATCAAAAACTTTCAGATACATGTTACAAAAACAGCTTTAACTATAATAGTATTATTAAAAGGTTAAAACCATATATTATTTGCAATGGCACAGTAAAAACAATACAACTCACTATATCTTGACAAGGTCTAAGTCATCCATAATTTAGTTATATCCCATAATCTGAAGAAAACATTTAAATAAATGTATCCTGGCAGAGGGCACGTCTTAAGCATCAATGTTGACTCCTAAACAGGTGGTCCCGTTTAGGATAATCCTCTAACATCTGCTAATATATTGCTTTTAAAATGCAGTTTAAAATGCGTTTCCTTCGACACATGTTATGATCCCGAAATAAAGTAAACGGCGTGACATTTTATGATCGTCTATAAAATTGGATTTGCTACTGGGTACATTCTAAACATTTCTTGGGTGTTGATTTTCAAACATTTTCATCTTTTTGGTCTGAGCACTGGGTATATATTTATCTATATTTATTTATACAATTTATTCTTGTTAGAATCAGAGAGAACTAACTGTTTTTGATATGTGGTGGCACGTTACTTTTTATATAATGTAACGTTAGAAAAGATAAGAGTGAGGTCACCATTTTCTATAACATGTGACTCATATTATACGTAGAAATATATATAATATTATTTAAATTTGTTTCACAAAACTAAAAGGGAAAGGTTAGATTACTCACTTAAAAATATATTTAAGATTTGCTATTTCTTTATAGTAAAAGAAACTTACTTGGTACATTTTTTTTGCTTCGAAATACTAAACAACTAAACAAAAAAATCAGCTTCACGCTGTAACTCGCACAAGCAGAGTAGCCAGAAGGAGGCATTGCCATTTGAGTGGCGGAACTTAACGCCGTGATTTGCCTGGACACCAGAGCAAAGAAATGGAAATATACATTTAAACAAATATTTCATTTCATCGAGTGGGGATCGAACCGACAACCAGTCGCGTTTAGAGTCACATATACTTTGTGCCTCTACGCCACGACTGGCCTTGAACTCCTAAGCAACTTCTTGGTACATAAATTAAAATAAACTTAAAACAATAAATTATAGCAGAGATACAGTCCAGATTATAGTGAGTACACCGTATGCATCACGATAGATTGAAACGAAGGACGGAAGTAGGTTAGAATGTATTAATAAAATATAACTTGTATATTTTCTAACAAGCTTCCAATTTACATTATATATGAAAATTATACTTTTAATCATGAAGGATGGTCACGCAAAAAACTTGAAAACCTAATATATGTGTACGTCGTAGTTAAAATTTTTAATACTTGACTGTTTTAGACTCGCTAAGAATTTCGCTAAGAATTCAATGAAAAATAGAAAAACAAACTATTGTGACACTACGTGAACAAATGTCATATGATAATAACAAGTTTATTGTATACCTTAATAATCAAATACATATAAATAAGCACAGATAAAGAAATATTTTATTTCTTGGTTGTTGTTATAAAATTTTTAACTTTTACGTAACCTTAAGATGGCCGCCGACGCAGTCGTTACGCAGTGACATATGGCTGTCAGAATTAGTAGGATTAGTGATTTCACGGAGCTCGAAACGCTGTATCCAATTACACGCGCCGGAAATCAGGCTTTGGTAGAAAAAACAAACAACATTTGTCATTCATTTTACCATAATATAAATAATTTATGATTTGTAACTTACCTAAAGTAAGTAAGTAAAATTATTTGGTCTCTCATTTTTAAATATATTTAGCTATGCATTGATTATGTAGTATTCTTGAATCTTATCTTTATAGATTTTAACTATCTGTATTTAAAAACTGAATTACGAAGGAATTTACAAAAAAACTATTATGTATTGATAATATTGAAAGATTTAAGGCTTCTAGTGCCATCTAGTAACTCAAATATGAATTAACTCATTATTTTTTTTGGTTCTTAGTTATTTTATATATCATATGATATATTATTTAATTATTATTATTTTAAATACATTTCAAAGCAATTTTAAGGTGTACTTTAATATTCAAGTTTAAATACATACATATAAATAAATACTAAACATAAATTAAATTTATATAATATGATGTTGATTTTTTTGATTGACATTGATTTTTAAATTAATAATACAATTGAGTTTAGTTACATTTAAACTTAAATGACAAGCAATTGATAGAAACAAAATGAGTAACTCCTGCGCAGGCACTAGGAACGCCATCTATATTTGTATTATAAAAATATAACTTTATCTATTCTCCACAAGACGTCGCTTCTCTGTATTGTTACCACAAATAGATATTTTATAAATTCTATGAATTATTAATATTGTATCTGTCAATTACTCATTTCAATGTTCTATTATAATTTATTATATCAACTCTACATAAACCCTTCGTATCTTAAAACTTTAATTAAAACAATTATAGCTGGAAAATTATAAAATAATTTTCACCCCTAATCCGGCTGTCAGCTAAACAATTCTGTGCAGTCCATCAAAATTAATCTAATCTAATCCAATCGTGGACCTGTCTCAAGTTTAAACATTGATATTGCTAACTGAGTATCGAGAGTACTTGGAGAAATGGAAAATATGGTGCTTAATTTTATTTTGTAGCCCGACGGCTTAAAATACCTATTATTATTTTAATCACCATTTTTACGGCTTAAATACGACACTTCTCTTCCCCACTTTGCGGAACTCAACGCGGCGCTTGGTCGTGTTACTAGAGCGGGAATCAAACCCACAACCGTCGTCTGTTTACAGTCGTCGACTGTTTACAGTCGCACGCTTGTGCATCTGCGCCACGACGGCCTCAATCCCAGGTGAGGCCTTGTCCTAATAGCCTTGTGTTCAAGACATTGCATATGGAGTGACGGCTCAACAGTCAATATCTTGATTTTGGGCGGAATGTATAGAACAGTGTCTTGACTTTGCTTTGGCCTGTTGTCTGTTTATTTTTCTTATCCTGTTATACGAGAAAATGCGTGATGATTTAGATCTTAGTTAAAAAAGATACAATAGTATAATATATTTATTTAAAATTCATAACTTAAACTAAACTACTAAAAGCTTAAACATGTTGTGTTACAGAATTATTAAAAAATCAAATCAAATCAGCTTCACGCTGTATCCCGCACACAGCAGGGTAGGCAGAGGGCACCTAGTATTAAGACACTCCGTTCCCCACTTTCTGCCGAATAGTGGAGGCATTGCGTGTTGAGTGGCAGAACTCAACGCCGCGCTTCACCTCGACACCAGAGCGAAGAAATGGAAATATAAATTTAAGTAAATATTTCATCTCCTCGAATCGGGATCGAACCCACAACCAGTCGGTTTTACAGTCACACATCGTGCCGCTGCGCCACGACTGGCCTCTATTAAGAAATATTAAGAAAAATAATATTTTTTTACTAACTTATATTTTTGTTCATTGTTAGCAAAAAACGATATAAATATATCTAATTTTAACAAGTATACCAATAATTCGGCGTTCGGTCAAACCGAGCTCATTATTTTTAACGAGCACCGACACAATGGGCGTGTCAAAAATCTGCCCAATATATCGGGAAAAAAATAAAATTGCTAAGTGATTACGGAGTATTGTCCACGCCAATACTGCTCCGAGATAGGGTAACCAGATTAAAGGGAAACAAAAATAGATGAAAGGATAAAGTTAATGTTAAATTTATGTTTGTGTGATTTATGTATGTATATATGACTTATTTAAACATGTGTTTTTTTGAATGAATTTAAGAATATTATGTAAGAGAAAGCACTAACAGTATGAATTTAAGAATATTATGTAAGAGAAAGCAGTGTTTCAAGTAAAGTGGAAATTATTTCAATTCAAGAAAATAACAAAAAAAAATAGCGACCCTATCTATTGTATGTTTTATACAAAGGCCATTATTTAACAATAACCAATCAGTGCCATACATGTCACTTGTTTGACGTCCCCTGCCAAGCGGCAATTTTTATACTGCAGTCAATAACAGTATATTGAATCTGAAAATTAAAAAAAAAACACACACTGTATCCCGCACATACACAGCAGGTTAGGCAGAGAGAACTTGGGAACTGTGAACACTGTTGTCATTAAGGTACTTCCATTCCCCACTTTCGATTCCGTGTTGATAAGCGGAACTCAACGCCGCGCTTGGCCTCGTTACCAGAGCGAAAAAATTAAAATATTAAATAGTATATAAAATAGAAGGTAGTAGATATATTTGTTTAGTCTTCAAAATATTTATCATAGGTATAGAATACACTAACATCAATTAGAAATGTGGGTAACCGATGTGAGGTATGAAAAAAACTGTGATGTTTTAAGTAATTTTCGAAGCTGAAAATGATTTTGCTGTTGGAATATTAAAATCCTGTTTGACGTTGGTTTTTATTTATATTAAAAGCAAACTATATTATTGTATATTATAGATATTAAACAAAACATACAAGCTTTTATGAGTTAATTAATGTAATATTCAGGCCAGTCGCAGAGCAGCGGCACGAGGTGTGACTGTAAAACCGACTGGTTGTGGGTTCGATCCCCACTCGAGGAGATGAAATATTTAGTTAATGAAATATTTCCATTTCTTCACTCTGGTGTCGAGGCTAAGAGCGGCGTTGAGTTCTGCCACTCAACACGCAATGCTTCCAGAATTCGGCAGAAAGTGGGGAAGGAAGTGTCTTAACACTAGGTTCCCCCTGCCTACCCTGCTGTGTGCGGGATGCAGCGTCAAGCTGATTTTTTTTATTCAGGCTGTATCCCGCATAGTAAGTTTGACAGAGGGAACCTAGAATTACAACAATCTGTTTCCTTCTTTCAGCCTAAGATTCGAGTCTGAGTTGAGTGGCAGAACTAAATGCTACGCTTTATCTAGTCTAGTGACCGAAATATTTCACTACCCCGATTGAATACGCACCCGTCGCTTTTACACTCAAACGATGCTACTGCGCATCGATGGTCTTTTCATTAATCAATTTTGAACTTTATAACTCTGAAAATACAATGCTACTTCAACGAAAACTAACGTTGGCAATTTTAAATCTTGATTTTTGATGCCAGTCGTGGCTCAGAAATTTGTGCCTTTGCACCACCACCGGCTTCATGATGGTAGTACTTCAAATTATTAAAGAAAATTAAATTAAAGTAATATTTTTAAAGTGTTATCCCACAAGATATTTTGATTTAGCTTTTCTAGGTTAATTTATTAGGATTGAATCCAGATACATAAATTTTTTTATACATTGTATAAAAAAGTAAATTAAAGTATAATTAACTTTACTTTAAACTATAAATTAACGTTTGATTATTTGGTTACAGCATGAAGAAGTTTATCATAGTAGTTACAGGTTATTATTATACTTTTCTATGGATATAATGGGCAGCCCGGTTTTATAAGTTAAACCAGGTAATTTAAACTCTCCGTCAATAATACCTTTCTTCTTAGAACGAAGAGAAGCTAATTACACTTACGTGTAGTCAAATATTAAAAACTAAATTATGTTCTGACTGTGAGCCATATTGCTAAGTTATTTTATTTATTAGTAGATATGTCAACTGACCGAATAACATTACTCTCTTGAATTTAAAAATTATTGGACATTCACTATTCACATTATTGCAGGGGCTTGATTTGTAAAATATAATACACAGTGAAAAAAAACGTAGAGACTGAATAATACGTTTTTTTCATTTAATATTTATGTTTCTTTAACCCTATAATCTTAATAAATAATCTTAATACATAATAATTTACAAATTAAAGGTAAAACCTGTATAAAACCCCGTTACATATAAAGCTTCTTTTTTATTTATTAAACTAATACAAACCCATATTGTGTTTACCCATCTCAAGCCAGCGAAACTAAATCATTTTCGTATCGGAAACGTTACGGAAAATTGGAATTTGTCGCCCTTTATAAAACTGATTTCCTCAACCTTTGCTCCATCTTTGATTGGTAACAGAATATCCTTAGGTTATCGTTTTCTTTTTATTTCAAATGAATACCCCGCTATAGGGTTTCTGGTGCGGTTATTTGATTTACTTTTGTTTTTTCAGCAATACGATAAAGGTGAACAGAATGTGGCTAATATAATTTAATAATAGAAACGGTTTTTTCGTAGAGTTGTTATAATAGCGTTTTATATGTTTTTAAAATATGATGATAAAATAACCACATGTAGGATATATGAATTAAAAAATATATATATGACGATAGGATATGTGGATGTATACGTATATATAGGTACCTACTATATACGTGCACACTATTTTTAGCTAAAAATAGCGGGGAACTCTCCGCTTCCGTTGTACTTCGCATATTGTAGGATCGGCAGGGGATCTAGTGATAAACTACTACATTTCCCACTTTCCACTCAATTTACGGACACAATATCACTATGTCGTGTTACCAGAGCGAAAACATGAAAAATAATACATTCCCCAAGTTGGAATCGAACTCACAAGCGTCACATTTACAGTCGGAAAAGACACCATAGATTATGTCTTTTTTAAAACTAACGTTAGATTTATTTTAATTAAAGCTATCAACCATTTCTCGCTATCAGGAAGTAGATTGGATGTCTTCTTATAACTCTGGAACCCTTATTATATTTTTCATAGCACTGTGTCGCTACTCAATATGTAACATTTGTTAATGGGGGAAAAATATGACATTACTGTATTAATTATGCTTTAAAAACAATTTTTAAATCTCTTTTAATGGCTCCAAAAAAAACGACTTCGCACTTTTTTCAACAAAGCAAGGCAGGGAAAATCAACACATTCCGTTTTTCTATTTAATCAACTTTAGGCTGTATCTCTCTAAGACAGTGTTAAGACACACCGTTTACCACTTTCCGCCGAGTTCTGGAGGCATTGCGTGTTGAGTGGCGGAACTCAACGCCGCGCTTTTGCCTCGACACCAGATCGAAGAAATGAAAATATAAATGTAAATAAATATTTCTTTTTCTCGAGTGGGGATCGAACCCATAACCAGTCGATTTTACAATCACACTTTGTGCCCCTGCGCCACGACTGGCCTCATTCGTTTTTCTATTTTTCGACCAAATTACCTTCAACCGTTTTTAGTCAACCGTTATCCTTTATTCCATTGCATTGCGGAGAATGTAAAAAAAATAACAAGAAATCTATAAAACCACACAGTTTACATACACAACCTAAATTAATTTTAAAATTCGCACAATATTATTTGGAAACATAATAGTAAGCTCTTAAAGGTAAAAAGCACAATGTTCGTTTAAATGAACAAAGCACTACAATATCTAGACAGGTTAAAAATTAAATCAAGCTTTCAACAGTTGCGCTCTATTAAAAATTCCATTACTAGGTGAGATTGTTCGAAGAATTCTTGTTTGAAAATTTCGTAAGCAACTATAAGTATATGATATTTAAATGGAAAACAGATAAAATATTTAATGATTCAAATGAATTTTGTCTTTCTGATAACATTATATGTAAATACTAATTATTATTTCTTTAAATATTCGAATAAAAGACGACCATTAATTACTTTTGCGTTAGTCATTGGACATCTATAAATTATAGTGAACTATTTTATTTTCACACAGCCGTGTCGTAGTGTAACCTGAAATGCCTACTCATGTATATTTATTTCTATGAAATTTAAGACTTAATGTATACATAGGTGAATAATTCACGTCACATTTAAACCACAAGGTTAATAAATTTAAGGTCGCCTTTGCATACTACCTTTATGCGCAAAATGTAGTTTTTTTTCTGATTTTATATGTTTATTTTTATTTTTCTTGTAATTTTTTATTTCGTTTATGCATGCAATATTTTTTTTATCTATCTATCTATCAAATATTTCTTTAGATTGTGAGCTCGGTGTTCAGATTAAAGCCCCCTCAACACGTAGTGTTACAATTTCACTATACTTTAATTGGGGGCATTTCAACCGCCACAGCCGTAAGGCTGCGTCTTCACAATACAGAGGAGAAAAATATTTTGATAAACTGTATTGCGTCTGTCTTTTAAAAGAATCCTCAGGACCTTATCACGTATAAGAGTGGGTCCCACTCGATACATACTATGACGGATGGAAGTGCTTTGCTATGTCTGTACCTGGAGTTATACACCCTAGACGCCCAAGGAAGCGCTGGTTAGATGTCGTGATGCAGGATATGAGAACCAATGGGTTAACAACAGAGGACGTTAAAGACAGTGCAAAATGAAGTAGGTTTATAAGTGTTGGATTAATGTCAGCAGGAAGAAAAGATTGCTATCTAATAAATAAATTATTCATTGAGTATTAGTATGATTAGACTGAAAAAAAAACATGAGCTTCTTTAATTTAGTTTTTTTATGACTTACCAAACTTATAGTATTGTTCTAAATATACATTAATATTAATATTAATAATATATGATCACGTAAATATACATAGTATAGCATATGATATAAATCCATATTTAGATATAGCAGTTAAGATATAGCAGTCTTCCTATTAAACATCAGATTCGCACAGAGTATATTAATTTTCAACAAATCTTAACAGTATGTATCGATGTCGCAAGTATAGGAAATTGGTTCCGTCGACTGAACAAAGTTTTCAAGTCCTCGCAAAGTACGTTATGTGATGTTAGAAGTTTGCAGACGTTTCGCAATACTGTACTGATTCAGATGAATGATTCTTGGATGTTAATATATTATACATCATTTATATTTCTCTAATTCTATTTATAATCACCAGTTGTTTCGCAAGGGCACAAAGGAGACTGAAACTATTCCATACATTTTTGGGTCCAGAATGTAAAGATATGAAAAAAGTATGATTTAATAGATTTAGGTACATCATTGCCTCTCTGAAAACTATATAAATTTTGACAATCTGAGAGCTGAGTTATTAGAGATTTGATAAAAGTGAGGTTAAGTTCACAGTACAATTTTTTGAATATCAACTTCTATAAAATATGTGATTACTGAGTTGTTTAAGCATTAATGTTTATTATTTATAAATAAAACACATTTTAATGAATATTTTATTCTTCTTCTATTATCTATTATTAAAATGTCATCTAAGAAGTGTGCAGGTGGAACTAAATTATTTTGGTATCTACCCCAATTAAGGTATGGTACCTTATAAGTACCTACACTAATCCGATAGCTCATGTACTTTTAGTTGGCACTACCTTTGAAACGGCACTACTTTCAAGTTAGTAAGTACGCATACCATCTTAACTAAATATAAGACTAATAATTTGTTTGGGGGCCCTGGGATCTTAGGTTATATGTAATTGGTTAAAATAATGAGAGGTTATTTAGTAAAGAATCTACAAACTCAACAGTTGTGAGTTCTATTCACACTTAGGGGATGAGTTATTTACATTTCTTCGCTCTGGTAACAAGTGAGCGAAGCGAACGAAATTAAAATATTGAATATTTCGTTTTCTCAAGTGATAATCGAATCCACAATCTGTCGCATTGACAGTCGCAAAGGAGAATGAAACTTTTGGGCCTACACGTAAAGAATTGAGATGTGATCTAAAAAATTACAATTTTTTTTTATTTTTAGAAAAGCAAATAATAAATTAATTGACATTCTGGAAGTGGAGAAAAATGAAAAAACAATAAGATTTAGATCCTTAATCGATTAAAATCAATCATATTTTAAATCAGAGATGTGACAGCTGATTGACAACCACACCTTGTCTAATGATTTTTTGCATTTTTGCTTCTGTTTGTCATCGCAAAATCAGGCCATTAAATAAAAAACATAAAAAAAAACATTTGCTTCTGTCATTACGTTCGTGTCATAACGCATCGATGTTTTGAATGTTTTCCCGTTTGTTTGATATTTTCAACGACTACTGCTTTGTTTTTCTCGGATTTTGACTCTGCCTACTTTGTACGACCCTCGGTTCCCCACTGGACTCTGAAGTCTTTTGGATCTTACGACCGCCACGCTATGGATATGAATCGCTGTGTGAATTGTGGGATAGCCAATGGACACTGCAATACCCTAATCCGACGACCTTTAGACGATGAAAACCACCACAACCTGGTTACTTAGAGGTGTGATATAATCCCGACATATAAGCAGGAAAATATATTTCTGTAACATTTTAGTTGACAGCTTTCGTAGAGGAAGGGAAGCTATTGCTATGAAATACTGCAATTGTATTGTAGGAAGACGAATGGTAGGCTGCTGTGCTCATGTTATGAGTATTATATATATAAGGTACCATACCTTAGTTGGGCTAGATACCAAAATAATTTAGTTCCACCTGCACACTTCTTAGATGACATTTTAATAATAGATAATAGAAGAAGAATAAAATATTCATTAAAATGTGTTTTATTTATAAATAATAAACATTAATGCTTAAACAACTCAGTAATCACATATTTTATAGAAGTTGATATTCAAGAAATTGTGCTGCGAACTTAACCTCACTTTTATCAAATCTCTAATAACTCAGCTCTCAGATTGCCAAAATTTATATAGATTTCAGGGAGGGAATGATGTACCTAAATCTATTAAATCATACCATTTTCATATCTTTACATTCTGGGCCCAAAAATGTATGGAATAGTTTCAGTCTCCTTTAAATTTCCATTTCTTCGCTCTGGTGTCGAGGTTAAGCGCGGCGTTGAGTTCTGCCACTCAACACGCAATGCCTCCAGAATTCGGCAGAAAGTGGGGAACGGAGTGTCTTAACACTAGGTTCCCTCTGCCTACCCTGCTATGTGCGGGATACAGCGTGAAGCTGAAACCTATAAATATACAATATTTGAACACGAGCGTTTCTACTTTAACGTAGGTGAGCGTGTACATTAGTTGACGTTACTTTTGAAAGGGCCTCACTTTCAAGTTAATAAGTACGCATACCACCTTAAATAAATATGAGACTAATAATCCTTAAAATTTTAGCTTTAATAAAATGACGTATGCCTGGAGGACCTGGGGTCTAACCGTGACCGTTTATAGTTGTGATCGTGAATCATCCAAAGTCTTTTAGAGATTCAGAGGTTACAGTATTAAGTATTTTATATTATGGCATCAGAAGTTATCGCTTTAATAAGATATTTGCAATCAGAAGGTTATTTAGATAACTGGAAACTCGACAATATAACATTGTCATAACTCGAAGCTCGTCCGAAGAAAAGCGACTCTCGAACCGTAGGCGGACACTACTACATACACCGCAGCTGGGACATAAAATAGCATCACACACCTACTAATCGTATACCAAGTCGTAGAAGTGCTATACAATATGTCTACGACCAACGCCATATAAGCATAGCTTACGTATCGCGAGCATACTGCGAGACGGCATCAGCCACGACATAGTTACCGTCACTATAACAGTTCGCATAAGCCCATCACATCAGCCATCGCGACGTCAAGCAACATTCAATATGATATTGCTCAAAGATTACTTTGATCCTTAATATGTGTCGCACCTACACATATAATGCCTTTATAAGAAATTCGATCCTAAAAGATGTATATAGGGCCATCATAAGCTTCGAATTATTATATTTTATTTTACATTTGGTATGAATCGTTATGTGCATAATATTTATTTGTACCGTAGTACTTAAGAGTTCGACTCGACCGCTGTTTTCCAACCATCACTACCCACTATATATACGGAACGACGATTTCGACACTCGGGACGACAATACATGAACTCGTCTCGATGAATATAGTACAAAAAAAATTTAGATTGTATATTCATAGTTAAAAATGTTATTTATGTGTATTGCCATGCATATTTAATTTCATTCCATTCCATTCCATTCCATTCCATTCCATTCCGCTCCACTCCGCTCCACTCCGCTCCACTCCGCTCCACTCCGCCCCACCCCACCCCACTCCACTCCACTCCACTCCCTCCCGCTGCCTACCCTGCTGTGTGCGGGATACAGCGTATATCTGATTTAATTTTTACTAGTAAAAGATACGTAACGTAAGTGCTTTATTTAATTTATCCAAGTCAAAGAAGTCGAAAAATTGTCTCATCGTTTTTATTGAGTGAGAGTAAAGGAGTTCTGAAGTCTCACGAGGCGTGTAAGATCAAAAGTTTGTAGACAGCTTATATTACAGTGTCATTCGGTATTAGTGAACATATAACTAAACAAGACAAATTTATTATAATCAATACTTTATTTACACTTGTGGCCAGTCGTGGCATAGGGGCATAAAGTGTGACTGTAAACGCGACTGGTTGTGGGTTCTATTCCCAATCGAGGAAATAAAATATTTATTTAAATTTATATTTCTTCGCTCTGGTATCAAGGCAAAAACGCATTAAGATCCGCCGCTCAACTCGCTGTGCCTCCAGAATTCGGCGGAAAGTGGGAAACCGAGTGTCTTAATAATAGGTTCCTGCTGAAGCTGATTTATGTAATTAATTTAAAACAATGTGATAGATATAATATTATACATTAGTTATAAGAACAATGTAATTTTTTTATCAGATTTTAAAATAATATTTAGAGTATGTATGTATGTATAGTATATATGTGTGTGCTTGTATATTGCAGTGATAAAAAAAATATGAATTAGTCCTGATTCATATTTAATAATCAATTGATAGTAATGTCCATTACAAAATTATAACTATACAACTTTTTTTTTCAACTTCACGCTGTATCCCGCATGTAGCAGATTAGGCAGAGGGAGCCCAGTGTTAAGTGTTAGCACTCCGCCGCACAATGTCCGCCAAATTCTGGAGGCATTGCGTGTTAAATGGGGGAAGTCAACGTCGCACTTTGCCTCGACAGTAGAGTGCAGAAATGAAAAAAATGTGGAAATCAAACCTACAATCTGTCGCATTTACAGTCATACCGTTGTGCCTCTGCGCCACGAATAGCCTCTTACAAATTGATATTTTAGTACAATACCAAGTAGTATAAATTTACACTATATTCAATAAAACAAATCTTCTATCTTAACATTAAATATAAACCATATATACAAGTCAACATTTGTAATTCCAGTTTATGTTGTAGTTATTTTATTCACATAAATTATACATCAATTGTACAAAAAGTTAATGAAACAGTACTGGACGTTGAATGACGAGAGCCCCGCCTCTAGCGCAATGCAATTTATTTAGTGCACTTTCAAGTCCTTTTGCATGCTTCTGTATTTAGATGGCTCTTCTTAATCGAGTAGGCGACTGTGTGCTTGTAACAAGTATTTGAATATAATCTTATATGTTTCATCAGATTCAACATTATTTTATTTATTGATTTCTTGTTTTTTTTTCTCCATTCCCCACTTTCTGCCGAATCCTGGAGGCATTGCGTGTTGAATGGCAGAACTCAACGCCGCGCTTTGTCTCGACACCAGAGCGAAGAAATGGAAATATAAATTTAAGTAAATATTTCATCTCCTCGAGTGGGGATCGAACCCACAACCAGTGAGGAGGTTTTACAGTCACACTTTGTGCCCCTGCGCCCCGACTGGCCTTGTTAATAAAATAAAAATTTGACAGGTAAGCTAAATGTAGGTACATATTATGTATGTATTTTTTTTACTCAGTTATATCCTATTATAAATAAAGGTACACAATTAAAATATTGAAGAGAGGTTGTATTTATTTTTTTTAATATTGTTACTAAATAACTCTAAAATTGAGAAAAGCCTTTTTTAAGATTTTTTCGACATAATCTAAAAATAATCTGTTTATTCATAACGGTTATAATACCATAATACTTAATTAATATCAGGAACATAACGCATAAGTTCAATATTGTAATTGTTCCTTAATTATTTCCTTTGATCTTCGAAACTTGGGTAATTATCTTAAAAGCAAACTTAATTTTGTGAAACTTTGCCAATATATCCATTTTCTGTAGCAAATAATTCTGAAGTATCAAATGTTTCAGTGTTAGAAGACTTAAGGCATTATATCATATTTATACTTTCTGTACCTTATATAATAAACTTTTAGCTTTTTCATACTTTTCCCAACCGGGTTGGCAGAGGGGTACTTTTGTTAAGACATTTTGTTGCCCACTTTCCTCTCTATTTTCAAGACATTATATAAGTATGTAGAGCCGCGAAAACTCCGTACACGAGGGCGGTGTAAGTAAAAGAAGTTATTTTAAATATTTTCTCCAAGCGGGGATCAAATCCACACTTCTTTGCCACGACGGATTCAGTATTTTGTAAAGGATTTTATTAGTTTCACACCGTATTCCCTATATACCAAGGTAGGTAGAGACAACCTGGAAACTTAGAGGTAAGACACTCTGTTCACTTGAAGACACTTCCGTTTCTCACTTTCCATTGAATTCTAGAGGCTTTGCGTGTTGACTGGCCGATCTCAACGTCGCAATTTGGTCGTTACCAGAGCGCGGAAATTAAAATATTAAATATTTTATTTCCTCGAGAGGAAATCAAACCCACAATCTGTCACGTTTACAGTCGCACGCTTGTGCCCCTGCACCACGACTGGCCTCAGGAAAAATATATGTTTGTGGAAAACATATATTTCATATTATATATCAATTTTCCACAAACATATATTAGAAATTTTATATATGAAACTGTCGTATTTCATTTTTCTATGGATATTGAAAAAATATTACGAGAGATTGTCGGTTGTAACATTTTAAGTCGCTGGGGAACGCGGGACTATCTATGAGACTACTTTCGAAGATTGCCTTGTCGCTTCAGAATTGTCTTTACTTTGAAAAATTACACGACCAACTGTAAATGAGATCTATGTTGGCAATAAAATATATGTGTATTAAATACATTTTATATCTATATAAAATCAGGTCAGCTTCACGCTGTATCCCGCACACAACAGTGTAGGCAGAGCGAACCTAGTGTTAAGACACTCCGCGTATTTAGAGACAGAACACAACGCCGTGCTTTACCTCGACGCCAGAGCGAAGAAATGAAAATGTAAATAAATATTTCACTTTCTCGAGTGGGGATCGAACCCATAACCAGTTGATTTTACAGTCGCACATTTGTGCTCCTGCGCCACGACTAGCCTCTAGCTATATCTATTCGAATATAGTGCCCGTATTTGTATTAATTTTGATCTTAATTTAAGCTATAAGTCATAACCTAATCCTCATACAGTTCGTGATTGGTATAATATTGGTAGGTCACCGAGGGTAATACAATAATCGCTTAAATGTAATAATCTATTTAATTTTTATAATATTTTATGCCCCAATAAAATAAACTTAGATACAACCTTCTGTGCATAGAAATTGTGACACGCGACACTCATAATATTGTAATAGTCAATAGTGCAGTTTGACCAATGCAAGCCACATGGGATCCCAACTTCGCTTTAAAACTACTTTTATAGATTGTCTGTCGCCTTGAAATCATGTTATAAGAACTTTTTTTATTGTTGAATATTTGCTCCCATATTTTTTGAAACCACTGAGGCTACACACGACATATTAGATTTTTACTATTACATTTAATTTTCTTGGTTTGGTATTCAAAGCGGCAAAGCATGGCGTTGAATGCCGCCACTTAACGGGCAATATCTCAAAAAATGGGCAAAAGTGGCAAATTAGCAAGTGTCTTAAAAGTAGTCCTTTTTTACCCTATACTTAATCGATATAAATAAAATTAATATAAATACAAACTAAAAAAATAAATATATATACTGGCGACTATTAATTACATTCCAGTAAACATACAGCTGTAATGAGAATAATCCGATTCAATTAACGTTGTTTGTGCCGAAAATGGCCACCGATTTCATTATGCGATCCAAAGTGCATTTGTGTTGAAATGAAAATTCAGGGTGCTATCTACTGCCATTCAGTGATTGAAAACGACGACCCACTTTGCCAATAGCGTGTTTAGTCAATAGTAAATAGCTGCATTGTGTGGCCTTCGACCTAAATAAGTGGCAATCTAAATAATGAAAATATATATAAATTATTTTATTGGAAACGTCCTTGTGGTTCATTTGAACGAGTCTCGCAACTGTGGTTTTGGTATTCAAATCTATGCAGTAAAAGATGTGATACTAAACATTAAAGATATTTTTACTATATTATATTATTATATGTCTTGTGCACGCCGATCTGTCCTGAATTGCTTGCATCCATCCACGATCTTGACCAGATCGTCGGTGCACCTGGTTGAGGGCATGTCTGCCGGGGTTGAGGCCGTCGTTCGGTTCGCAGACGCCAAGCTTCGGCTGTCCGCTCGTGAACTTTTCCGCTCCAATGACCTTCGATTCTCCTAGCTATGTGTCCCGAAAAACATTATAAATAAATCAAAAAAAACATTATAAAAATATAAAAAATATATATTATTGATTTTTTTCCATTTTATGAAAAATTCTTTCAAGAGGCCAGTCGTGGTGCAGCGGCACGAAGTGTGACTGACAAACGACTGGTTGTGGGTTCGATCCCCACTCGAGGAGATGAAATATTTACTTAAATTTATATTTCCATTTCTTCGCTCTGGTGTCGAGGTTAAGCGCGGCGTTGAGTTCTGCCACTCAACACGCAATGCCTCCAGAATTCGGCAGAAAGTGGGGAACGGAGTGTCTTAACACTAGGTTCCCTCTGCCTACCCTGCTGTGTGCGGGATACAGCGTGAAGCTGATTAATTTTATGATTTTATTTCTTTCAATTCCGTTAATTCATAAAATACTATAACAGAGATTTCATAAAAAAGGTCTCATTAATAACTCACTCTTAAATGACAATGCGAACTAATCGACTTAATGCGAACGATATGAAACGATATGATATATAATATGTTTGAACGTGTGGCGACAATATGAATAATACAAACATCATTTACTATTCGCGAATTAATCACAGATAATTTATTGGGGAATTATTAAGTGTCGAAATAGGCTCGTTGTTTTAGTTATAACTTGCCAATTAAATACGTAATAGTTGATTATGATGATAAAACAGATGCAGATTAAAATGTTTATTATTATTTAGTTATTTTTGATTGAAAATTTATTAATTTCCATTATTATTTCAGTTTAGTTCTATAATTATAGATATTCTGTATATGTCGAGTTTAATTAAGAATATATTAATGTTATATCCCGCACACAGCACGATAGGAGAGATAGCAGAGGCTACGTGGGAGCCTAGTGCTAAGACATCCCGTTGCATATTTTCCGCCGAATCACGCATTGAGGCACGGCGTGTTGAAACTAAAAACAGTTCAAACAGTGGCACATTTGGGACAGTGAATTATTTTTATTTCCTCGCTATGTTATGGTCAAATGCGGCGTTAAGCTCTGGCACCTAAAACACATTTTCCGAAATCTGTCCAAATCCAGAAGGAAAGTGGAAAATGATGGGACTTGACACTTTGTAAGTAGGTAATCTGCTATACGGAATAAAGCGTAAAGCTGAAAAAAAAACACATAAACTAAACTTACATTTATATTGTATAAACCTATTTTTAAACATTTTTAAAGTGTTATTCCACACTTAGGAAAAATTACTTATTTAGAAACCGTATAAAAATTTGAACGCAGCGNTTCGACGTAGCTTGACGAGAACGTATGGCTTAGTGGTCAGAGCGCCTGGTCGGTTTCCAGGAGGCGCGGGTTCGAGTCCCGCTGCGTTCAAATTTTTATACGTTTTCCAAATAAGTATTTGTATGAACCTACTTTACCGAAAAAATAATAAACCATTATCGATAATTTCAAAAGAAACGTTATAACATTACTACAATAGCAATATTCGAATATACAATTTATTTCTAGGCATACTCGTATGTTATCATAATGTAATTGTTAACAAAGCAAACTTCCACAAAGGTTCTTTTAATTCAGCACCTCTACAGCTAAACATACAAAGGCTCAAAGAACTATTCTTCCATTTTGGTTCGACGTAGGGATGTGATTATGCGGGCGCCGCCGGCACAGTTTTATGTAGGCGGGCGATATTATAAAAATGGCATTAAAGTAGATCCAATCGTGTTAAGATGGACGATTTATTTTATAAAATTGTTATTAGTTAGGTATGCTGTTTGCAACCAATATCACTGAGACATCAAAGAAATTATCTTCCTTTTTTAGTTTTACACTGTATCCCGCAAGTAGGGTAGTCAGAGGGATCCTGGGAACCTATTGTTGAGAAACTCTGTTTCTATTAAGGCACTTCCTATTCTCAAGGCATCGCGTGTTGAGTGGAGGAACTCAACGCCGCGCTTCGGCTCGTTACCAGAGCAAGGAAAATTAATTAAGTTCGAATTGAAGATTGATAAAATATTCATAAATATTTATTATCAAACGTAAGCAAGAAATTCATTTTCAAAATGTACCCACATATATTAGTTTAATTCCAAATAAAATTCAATATTAAATTGAGGAAAAAACTCAATTCCACATCTAAAATACAAAGCAAATCATATTCAAAAGCTTTTCAACACTGGCATAAGCCTCTCGATAACTTTTTTCAAAAGGTTATATAAAATTTGACGTTATCAGCCTTATGAAAAAGGACTTGTAACAAAATATGAATGACATCCTTATCAAGTTCCCGCTCCAATGATAGGGGTGTTCATAAAAGTTTAATAGCTTTAATCTTTTAAAGCTCTTATAATTTAGGTAGCTGATACAACGTTTACGATTCTCGTAAAGTTTGTTTGGAACTCGACATTGTATGAAACTGCTAAAGACCATACTTGCTAGACATCCGCAATGTTGGTAGTTTTGACAGCTTTATAAACCTATGAAATAATGATAAGTACCACACTTACTTGTAATAGTTCATAAATACGGCTACATTGTAAAAGTTTCCTTGTTTATTGTCATACTAGAGTGTATTAAACAAAAATAATATTTTGAATTTGTTTTTAAAACAGATATACAATGTAACTAATGTGAAATAATATCATATATTACATTTGTCTAAATTATTTACTGACTTATTGCGTATTAGGAGAAGATTTTTTTATAACTTAAGGGTTTAGGTTACTTATGTATTATATATAAATCGAAACATTACAAATCAAAGCAGTAATACACAGCTGTGTTCGTGTAATAAAATTAGCAATACGGTTAAGCGTAATAATCGATACATTTGCGAGCTCGTTTCCAACCGCGATCAAAAGAGGCCAATAATCTCAAACAAATGCAATAAATACAATTTTAAACTTTATGCCATTGAATATAATGTATAAATTTGAATAAGATTATTTTATCCATATATCTTGCGTGTTTACGAAGCATAAAGCATCGCTTAGTAAAGAAAGCTTATTGTTTTATATCGCCGCCCGCCCAGTAATGTGACAGTGGGCGGAATCGGCAATAGTCAACAGTTTAGTGACACAGAGTAGAGCTGAAGGACTCCATTGCATTTTAATTAGGCATTTCATTTTTTGCCATATAATATCTGGGTATAATTCCATCTTAGATATCAACCTGATGATGTCGTTAGAGGTGACTAAAGTATATGCGGGAAATTCATAGCAAAGGCAACACTTATCGGTGGGCCGCATTGCTGGGCCGTGGCTATTGCAAGAGAGAGAGAAGACCTAGCAGTTAGTCTGGACATGGTGAAGGCCTTCGATCGAGTGTGGCACGGTACCGCGCCGAGCAAAACTTCCAGCTTACGGCCTTCCCGATAATTTTTCCTCACCTATAAAAAGTAAAAAATATATGCATGATGTTTTAATACATACTGTTAACTTTTCTGTATAAGAAACAGAGCTTCAATATTGCTTTCAGTGAAAACGTTAAACACTTGTATAGTAAAAAGGCAAGCATTTTGTTTTATCCATCATGAAAAACAATTAATTCTAAATACTATGTAGCCCCGAAATGTGGATACAATTATAAAAACCTAATTAAAACCAATTCAGCTATAGTTGATCACTTCATTTCTAAATTGATAAAATAAACATACAGACTGATAAACAACTAACTTTGGAGCATAAATCAAAATTACAGATGATCCAGCTCATTTAGAACATTTGTAAAAACTATTTCATTTTAATATTATTTCTTGTAAAACTTAATCAATACTGCCCGGTAATAGCAAGAGGATTATAATCGTAATATAGAGCTACTCCACAGTTAATTAATAATTATGATTGCCGTTGTTTGTGGTCACGACAAATAAGAATTTTATTATATTTATACATTTTAGGGCAGAAGTCATTTTATTTCAACTTCAAGATATTTTATGTGAAATATATAGGAGGGTATTATAATTCTTCATAATATTTATCATAAATTAATGGTTGGCGTAAAATGAATAAATATAGGCAATTTTAAATGACATATACATATCAAAGATATGTAAAAATATTTTAATTTATATAATGTTTCATAAGTCATACAATTGGTAACACAATTGCGAATACACCCGGGAACCTAGTGTTATGACTCCCCGTTCCCATTAAGACACTTCCGTTTCCCACTTTCCGGAGGCAATGTGTGTCGAGTGGCCGAACTCAATGCCGCAACTGAAACTGTATACATACAGGGTGGAAGTGTCAGCACCACTTTAAATGAAACCGCAGTTTTAAATAGTCTATAAAAGCCTAATAAAATAAAAAAAATACCAAAAATTAAAAAATATTTTTTCAAACAAAATAAATAATAAAATTATTTTTGTTATATAAAACGTCCTTTGTTAAGCACGGTGCACGCACACATAAACCAATTAAAGGGAAACCGCTGCATACGCCTCATTTCGAAATCAAGCCGTAGGTATTGGCGGCAAAGTTCAAAGTTGATTAAACTTTAGTAGTATTTTTGCAGTAGTATGTGTTTGCGTTTTTGGTATCTATGCGTAACTGCGTCACACGAAATACAGGTAGATAAACATCGTGAAATGGAAATAAAATCCTACGTCTAAACTGTTGAGGTATCTTGATTAATTTCTTTAGGTATGGGTTAAAAATATTTTACCCTATATGCTGTTCTCGTAAAAGGAGCGCTGACACTTCCACTATGTATAATAATATTTTTATATCTTAAATATATATACTTTCGTTAAGGTATATATAAGGTAAGGGAAAGAACAAAAGGATGATAAAACATTATTTCCTTTTCTCTTATAAAAATAACCAACAAATAAAAAATACAATACGAAAACATTTAACAAATTTGAGACGTGAACCCAAACATCGCGTGCTAGCATTGATAGCTAGACACACCCTACTGTCCAATGACGGCGTTTAATATACGAATACTTAACTAACTGAAACACGATATTTTTTATATGTAGAGTAAAAATATAATAATAAACAAAATTAAAAATGACCCCGCATTCCAAAGTGTTAACTATTTACGATTAGGGTACTTTGACCCGAAATTTATGCTCGTGCGTCATTTGATATTCACACTGACTGCGGTTGAATCGCAGCGTTTTTTTTTAATATTAAAAATAATTATTCTAAAGGTAGTATGTATATATTTCTTTAAATATTTTATAACTAAGATGCTGTGCACGGCGGGTGGAGCTAACGCAAAAATTTTGCGAAATTTTATGTTTTGTCCCCACGCGCTGAGTTAGGTTTGTCAAAGTTCAATCTGTGCGCATGAATTTCAAAACATTGCAAAGCTTAACTGTATGGGACACATTTTGATCATTTACTCAAAAACTACAATTACAATTGTCACCAAACTACCTTCCCTGGGATCACCGTGTCGTCCACAACGTCCCTGCAAAATTTCAGAGCTGTAGGTTTAACGGTCTAAGAGGACGAGAGTAGCATTACAACGAAACATTTTTGACCAGGAAGAGCTTCGCTTCGCTCAGCTCAATAAAGTACACCAATATTTTGCTTATTGATACATACATATAAATATATAATAGAAGTGATTTGAAATTTAAGTGTGAGTCGCCCCTTAAAACGACATGTCAACGAACCATTTAGCCCCTTTTTAGTTGCGGCGGGCAAGCCAATTAATTACAATAGTGTTATATAGATCATCATTATTTGGTATATAAAACGATGTATATCTATAATACATTAAAGCTTTTAGGTGAAGCTGATTTGATTATTTTTCATTAAGCTCTTACATATTTATGATAAAGTATAATTTTAGATATATTGTTAATATTAATATTATAATTGAATAATAAGTATATTTTAAGCGCCTACCAGAAATTTTAATAAAAAAACTGTTATCTAAATGTCTATCAATACACAGATCACATTACTAGATTAAGAAAGTTGGATAGATTAGTGAATGTTGGAGTAGCACTAGGAGAAGATATCTCGAAACTATCATAGGTACAGAAAAAATACAGATTTTCTAGTTCATTTCACGCCTAAAATTCCACGCAAAAATTTTGGGTGAGTACTATGATAAATACAAAATTCAATAAAAATTAAAACATCACCCCAAAAGTAAAAAAAAATTAAAAGTTTCATAATGTTTTATTATATAATTCCCCATTCAAATTCATTAGCACACTATAAAACACGTCAGCGACATACGTGTAAAGTACATTTGCATGCCACAGTACTACGAAGAATGTTGCGTGCTATCTGTGTCTACGCTGAGTTATTATGGCGGCGTTTTTATTAGATAAGAAAGCGTTTATTTAAAAATATACTGCCCTATTGACATACACCCTTGCTTAGTCACGGTGTAAAATATTTATTAATACAGTGTCCATTGCTTGTTTGAACCAAGTTGAATATTAAAATTATGGCTTAAGCGGTAAATGAATAGTGATTTGTAGTTAAAAATTAATAATATAGTTTTTTCTTAACTTATTAGTAACAGGGAGGGTTGTCGCGTGTTTAATTTGCGTGATTTCTGCAGTTTGGTATAGCGCGTGACGTATTTCAGGAAACTCCTCTGAGGGGATCCACTAGCTCCCCCGCATACCAGCGTACTGTATGGTATGTCCGACCCCATTTCACTGTGAAACGACAGTTTTATTTGCTTTTCGTGTGGTAGTCAAATGCTTTGTTCATATTTATTATTTAGTCGACGTTAAAACTTTTGGTTAGGAGGCTGGATTCGCTTTTAGTGGTGCTCTGGCTTTTGTTTCTGGGAATAAAATGGTTGAATAATTTTAAGCAATTACATTTTTAGTTGTTATTTTCACATATATCCAAGACTATATGAGATATTATTTTGCACTTTCGTTACTTTTTAATAAAATGTATGTTACATAATAAGTTATAGGAATATAAAATATTTTAGTCATAAATTATTGCCATGCTAATTTAAAATCTAAAATCTTCTCCATCTTTTATGATTAATAAAAAATCATTATAATTTTTATATTATATCATTACCTTTGATGGTAGTAAATAAAAAAATGTGAAATATGTCTTCATATATGAAAAGACTGTAAGCATTAATAACAAATTCAAATGAATAACTTTCCTCTACCCGTGCGTTACACAGCGAGTTCTGAAAAACGGTTGATTATCGTAAAACGAGCTTCATAAAGGAAAAACGTTAGAGTTGCAGAGTTAAAAACAGCTTAAATCTGGAAACGTTATTTATTTAAATATAAAAATTTATTTATGAATCCTATTTGGACGTTTCAGAATATATAAGAAAAAATATGGATATTTTTCCTAGATGACTAGATGTTCTATAGCTATAATTTATATATATAAAAAAAAAAAATCAGCTTCACGCTGTATCCCGCACACAGCAGGGTAGGCAGAGGGAACCTAGTGTTAAGACACTCCGTTCCCCACTTTCTGCCGAATTCTGGAGGCATTGCGTGTTGAGGGGCAGAACTCAACGCCGCGCTTAACCTCGACACCAGAGCGAAGAAATGGAAATATAAATTTAA
>JAAIXJ010000191.1:0-41223 GCA_013403705.1 Heliconius hermathena | reverse complement strand
ACTTAGCTTCACGCTTTATCCCTTGCGGGGTAGTCAGAGAGAACGGAGCGCCAAACGCTACGGTCTCTACATACCTCTTTCGCCTCGTCCACTGTCATCAACCTCTTCATACATGCCCTTCGGGGGGTCCTCATGCTTTTTACGTGACCTTCCTCCAGTATCTTTGATACTGTGTTTTCGAAGGTCAACCGAGGTCTCCCCCTACCTCTCTTACCGCTCACTTTTCCATCATAAATCTTTTTTGCCATTCTTTCATCACTCATTCGTTCGACGTGCCCAAACCAGCTGAGCACGTTCTTCTTCATTCTCACTGTGACATCCTCGCTAGTACCTGCCATTCTGTGTACCTCTTCATTGCGGATTCGATCAGCTAAGCTGACTCCGCATATCCTACGAAGAGATCGCATCTCCACAGCATTCATCTTTCTTTCATTCTTCTTCTGTAATACCCACGTTTCGCTGCCGTATAACAGCGTCGGTACCAACACTGCATTGTGTACGACCAAACGCGCAACTGTGCTGACGTTTCGCCGTCTCATCAATGCAGCTAAGGCTCCGTCAACCATGTTACCGGCAGCAATGCGCCTTTCCACATCCATCTCGTATCTACCATCTCTACTGAACATACTTCCCAAATATTTTTTCTTCACTTCATTCACTTGTTCTAATATGTTTTAATATACAAGCATTATGTACGAACTTTACATATAATAACTAACCACGCCGCAAAATAAATATTTATATTTAAAAAACCTTATATTAACTGAAATAAGATTATATGGATACTATAAGCATTGTTGAACGTATACGTTACCACGTTCTGTGCTTTTTCAGCAAAGTGGGAGCAACTCTGTAGTATTGTGTATTGAATTTAAAACCTTGAGCTATCAATCTTTTCCCTGGCACTAACTTTTCGATATAAAATCGTATCCTTATTGGATTTATTACGTAGTTTCTAGCTTTAGAAATCATGAGACATGTACGCTGGAAAATGGCCAAGTTCCGTTAGTACTTTTTATTTAATGCCTCCGATGTAGGAGAGTTCAACTTACAGCGCTGTAAGGATTAATACTGTTTATTTTGCTAAGAGGTTTAGCTGAAATTGCCTCAAGGGAGGAGTGATGGATCTTTGCACTTGAGAAAATAAAATTTGAAATGATTGCTTAACTTTTTGTTCCCTGTGCATGAAATTTTATTGAGTAAATATTTTTTTTAAGATATTTATTTTTGTCCATTGCCGTCAAATTTTGCTTTGTGTTATAGTATAGGTATTGCATACGACAAAAGACTGAACAGTGTATCATAAGATGCTTATCATTAATTTACTAATTTTAATGTATCAATTCTTTTTTCAAACTAGAAAATTACAATGAAAGATCTAGTAGAAAAAAGTCTGACAGTATTATTAAGTCTTTTTTTATAATTTTAATTAAATATTTTTTTATAATATGATTTTTATTTGTAGCTTCATGCTGTATCCCGCATATAGGAGTGTAGACAAAGGGAACCTGGGAACCTAGTGTTAAGTTACTCATTTATTATTAAGACACTTCTGTTCACTATTGTAATGTATTAGTAAATACTTAATACTATAAGTAAAATGATGACGCGTGTGTTAATCAAATTATATAGGATTTTATATCCTTTTTATGATCATAATATGTCAGTACAAATAACGTGTTCGTATAACACATTGAGAGGAAGTTTTTATTACGTCTGTCGTTTTTCACTGTAGATGGAGGTACGCGTTAATTTGACAAGGGATCTGTGGCATACTGACCTACTTGCACTGTGAGATTACTTTGTATTTCGTTTAGATCTACAAGATGAAACTCTATAGTTAGTCTAATTACGATTTCCACATTTTACTATACATACTCGTACATACGATAGTTTAAAGCTTTAGGAGATAATTTAAGCAATTTGAAACAGCAGCTTCACTCTGTATTTTGCAGAATTTGCTGTAATTTCCTGTTTTAAACGTTGTATGTATAATGTAAGGTATATGTATTTTAGTAGAGCACTTAACTTGAAACTATCTTAGAATTTTATCAGAATTAACTACTTAGTACGAATTTTCAGAAAACAATGTCTACAGACATTTAAGTCAGTCAGTCTTCAGTCGTCTAACATCACAATTTAACAAAATTAAACTTAAATTTTAACATTTAAGCATAAAACTACACACAAAAATAATAAAATCCAAAAGAAATTCAAATCTCGCTATGTTTCCGCATAATCAAATAAGAGACAAAACCAACACATTGCAAGTCAAAAATAGCATCGGCTAACCAAAACCGACGTTGAGGGCTCTCAAGAATAAAACCAAATTAGTGAGACACTCGATCCTTCCTCGGACCTTGGACCTAATGTCTATATACCTTAGGAGGGTGGACGGCACAGAGGTCCAGCTATATCAGTCTGACATTCGGGGAGTGCGATTTTATGATCCGTGAATATCGCACAGGCATTCTAGATGTTCAGATCGCGTTTTTATTGTTATGTAAATGTGAGTTTCCTGTTAGTTGGGATTTCAAAAGGGACGATTAGGACGTCTGGTTTGGAAGGTTATGCTATATAGAGTTTCCCCGTTAAGTTATTTGTGAGACGCTTTGAATGCGGGGGTTCAAAATTCTTAGCCCTCCCTCGTCTTGTGAGTGACTTTTAAAGTTTGCGGGTATTGAATTATGATTTACTCGGGCGATTGGTTCCTGCTGCAGTGGAAAGCGGCACGTTGGGGTTGAGATTTCGTTTTTTTTTTGGTATATAGGAATATTCCAACGTTCGTTTAAATATGAATCGAGGGTGTTAAAAATCAATAATGTTAAATTTAGATTCTTATTAAATTCTCTCAATTTATTACGAGACTGTAGGTGTTTCATTGTGCAGCTCATCATGTGGATAACTTGGCGTTCACATTAGAGTTAAAGTTGACTTAAAGCGCTCTTCGACAGTAAATTATATAACTTTACTACATTATTTATTCATGGTAAAACATAAATGTCCTCTTTCACTAGTCACTTCATATTTAAAAATTGCAAAATCTACATATGAAATGCACAAAGTAATGCAAGATACTAACTTTCCTAATGCAAAAATATCATGACTTATACCTACCTATCTATCTACGCTTTTGATGAAATTTCAAGCTAGTCAAGCACCTCGAAACTTGGCTGACTCTTGAAAATTTTCTTAGAAATAAAATTTTCGCCATTATAAAATATTCAGTGTACGTGCAATGTGAACAAACTAGCAGCTTTATGTATACGTAATGAGACTCGTGCTTAAGTTGCTATTTCATCAGTGCGCGGAACTAAGTATAGACTTGGGAAGTATCGTGTTTAACGGTGAACTGTGAAATACGGAACATCCACGTGTAATTCCTATTTAATTAGAAGCTGCTGAAAATGTGTTTAATGTTAGAGTAGAACCGGCTAAAGTGAATGTGTAAGTCACTCATTCAAATAATTTATCAACGTTACATTTAGTTTCATTTGTATGTTAATTTATCTTGGATTATAGTTTAATTTGTAAGTAAATTAGATTGCTTTTATGTTGTACTTTAATGTTACTATAGTCATTTAATTACTATTGATATTTTTTTCATTGATACTGAGCTTAGCTTTTGTCTCGTCCAAGATTCATAGAATTCTTCTTTCAAGATTCATAGAATTTCACGTTCTAGAATATTCCAAGCTAATATTTACAAGGAAAAGCACAATCAAACCTTCCTGACAAGATCTAAATGTAAAGCTAGTCTTACTATTTTAATGTGCTTAGACGGTAATATAGACAAATATATATCAACCAAGTATCTAATATGACAGTACGTAAAATTCTCTTAAGATATCCCATTTCCATTATACAAAGGGTTAGGATGTCTCACTTCTAAGAACTTGACAATACAAAGGATTACTTGTTTCCTGAAGCCATAATAACAACAACAATTACTCGGATGTAACCTCATAATGACCCATTTGTATGGAAATTAAACTATATAAGATAATTTGGAACATCGTATTTCTATGTATTACTGTAACATAATATAATATATAAAACTTGACTTTTTCGTTAACTTTTTATAATTTAAGGAACTAAATATATAGAACGCGGTATTTGAATTGTTTTTTTTATTAGTTATGCTGAGTTCCACTGGAGCTAAAGGCGATTTTAAAGACGCTCCTTCAACCTTGAGTCGCAACTCTCAGACACTGCTCCGGTATTAAGAGTATATACATAATATCTATGTATTTATATATGAAAAAATAAGCTATAAAATATATTAAATAAGAAAGCAATATAATATGCTAAAATTCTTAATATAATTTTATTTTTACCATCACACTTTTTCCAGCATGTAGGCAGACAGGCAGAAAAGACCTAGCGTTAAGACACTCCGTTTTCTACTTTCTGCCCAATTTTCGTGTAATAACTTTAAAACTCAGGCGGTGAAATAAAAATAAATATATTTTCTCTGTATAAATTTAACTATATTCGTTACGTAGTGATTTTTTTCTTGAAATTTTCTTTTTCTTTGTTGTGAGTAATTCTCACTTTATATCTATTGAATATATTGTTTATTTTTATAATGATTTTTATTTAAGTAATATAAAACGTAGATATAAAATAACAAACAATTCACTTTTACCTTTAAAGGGCATCAAATGCCACTCCTTGCATTAACTTGATGCGCCACAAGGAGTGTCATTTTGTTATGATAAATTCTGTAGCAAAATATATTTAAAATTCACATTTACTTACATTTCATGCAGTAACTTATTTTTTTCCTTTTTGCATTTAAAAAACAGCAAAGTGGCTGCAAAATTAAATTTGCAAATAAATTATTTTCTTTCGTGTTACTCTGTATGCCGTGTATATTAGGGGTAACCCGTGTTAAGAAATATACCGTTCCCCACTTTCCACCCAAGTTTCGAAATATTGTGAGTTGAGTGACGCAACTCAACGCCACGCTTGTTGATACTGTCGCGCTGATGGACGCCGATGCCCCTAAGTTAAATAAAAATAATATACATATTTTTATATCCATATTTACTTTAATTAGTAATTGCCGCCTAATAATATGTCCTCACAGAAAAGTACCAGTAACCGTAAGCCAAGATATAACAATTAAATCTTTATTATTATTAGCATATATTAAAAAACAAACCTTAAGGCTTCATTCACGCTTGAATACTTTTAAAACAATAAACATAAGGCCTTATAACAAGATAATTTAAAATATCTCGTTAAAGTGTTCTTTCTGTATTATTTTAAATTAATGAAATTCTTGCTCATTCGATATCGCGTAGATCATTTGAAGACGTTTATACATTTCAAGACGGTCATTATGGTATATTCATAATGATATACGAGGCTGTTGTGGCGCAGGTTTTGGGTTCGATTCCGACTCGAGGTAATGTTTTTTTTATTTCCTCGTTCTTCTGATAACGAGAATTAGGAAAACAAATTGAGTGAAAAGTGGGAAACGGAGTGCGTTACATAGGAACCCTCTTGACTTAATACGCGTTGGATATGAATAAAATGCATAGTCAATATATTTTTTTTACGTAAACGTTTCATATATGCTTATGTCTTTTTTTCACTTCGACTATTATTTTTTGACTTATAAATAATATAAGCAAAAATAATTGGTAATTAATTTACCAACTTCGTTTCTATTAAGGAAAACCCTACATTAAAACTACGATTAAAACTACGAATGATATTTTATTTCTTTTTTCTACTAATAATAATAAATTCTACTAATAAATATTCTAACTTTCATATCCACACAAATCTTTAACTAGAATAGGCACATTATGATTCACAATTACGATTTCTAAACACTATATTCTTGGTCTCGCGTCGTACCCGTTACACGTGGTCGAAATGGTTCCTCAAAAATAATCTCGACCGATCTCGGTCCAGTCAAAGTAGTAATTACCGCGGCAAATGTATGAGAGATGCGGGCGTAAAAATTCATTAACGTCAAACTCACACCATTCATCAAACTGTTGGATGATTGATGACATATTAAAACTTGTTTAGCTTCGCTTATTGTTTGTTAAACATTTAGCTTTTATCGAAGTTTTATTTTCTTAACGACGCATAACACACAAGATAGATCTCTTTTTAATTTTTGTTTTTTGGATTTGTAAAAGCAATTATGAGGTACACCTCAGCTAGCTTTCACCTGCAGTTTCATTCTTGTTCAAATTGCAAGTGCTAAAAATTGTATTTATAGCCAGTCGTGGCGCAGCGGCACAAAGTGTGACTGTAAAACCGACTGGTTGTGGGTTCGATCCCCACTCGAGGAGATGAAATATTTACTTGCATTTATATTTTCATTTCTATACTTTGGTGTCGAGGCAAAGCACGGCGTTGAGTTCTGCCACCAACACGCAATGCCTCCAGAAATCGGCAGAAAGTGGGGAACAAAGTGTCCGCATACAGCAGGGTAGGCTAATTTTTATTTTAAAAAATGTATATGAACTAATACGATACGTTCTAAACACGCGACTTAATTTAGTACAGCCTTTTTATCAGTCCAGCCTTCGTCGATGAATAAAATATCTAACATATAATATTTTTTTATAAATTCTTACTAGTCGTTCCTGAGATTAGCGCGTTTAACCAAATAGATTCTTCAGCTTTATAATATTAGTATAGATAACATTTGGATATCATCTAAAACATGAACTAAAATTTTTGGTCAACTGCAAAATTATTTTAGTTTATAAAGTGAATTAAGTTGCGTCTTGCTCTTGACAAAAAAATAAAAAAATAAATCTCAAAATTATGCAAAACTGTTTAATTCACAATAATTTAATTAGACACTGTACCTATAATTTTATTCCGAATAGACAAGATCTATATTGGTCTTTTTGATAGTTATATAACAAGTGTCAAACAAACTTCATTTTTCAACGCGTTTGCTTATGAAGCCAAATAAAAGCCAAATCTCGCGGAATTTTGACAGGATTTAGTGAAACTATTTGTTTCAGTAAATCCTATCAAAATTCCGCGAGATATTAAGGTAGTAAAGATATAGTGTAACTTACTTTCTTTTCCATTCCCCATACACAGATATTATACTTAACAATAATTTGCTTATAACATTTACACATAACAATCTAATATATTCAAAAGTATTTTAATTACATGCTTACCTATAGAATAAAAATAATAAAAAACAAAACTTCAAATACTGATTGCCATTGTGAAATATGATTGAAAAGCTTTAGTATTAGCTATAGCGAATGTAACTTTTGTATGGCGAAGTCACTTATAATGGCACATAATACCGTATAATAGTGAAATAATACGTAATTAACGTGTTTTAATACGTACTCCTAGGAATAGAGTTTATAATAGGCTCTTTCATTTCAGTTGACTACAATTGATTTTGTTTGACCTAATTTTGATGTAAATACTACATACATTCTATTGAAATACAGTCAAATAGTATACAATGTCAGATGTATAGAATAACTATTTTATAAAATGTATTTTTAAAAAGTTTCAAAGTTCACAGTACAGTGTAATATACAATTTCTTGAATGATAGTGAAATATGTTAATTAATTATCGTTAAAATTTATAATTTTGAATAAATAAAATAAATCAGCTTCTCGCTGTATCCCGCACACAGCAGGATAGGCAGAAGGAACATAGTGTTAAGTCACTCCGTCCCCCACTTTCCGCTGAGATCTGGAGGCATTGAGTGTCGAGTGGCGAAACTCAACGCCGCGCTTTTTTCCCTCGACACCAGAGCGAAGAAATTAAAATATAGATAACTTTTGGCCGTGTGATCCCGGCCTAGAATAGGATCATCCTGGTACTGGTGGTGTCGTAAGAGGCGACTAAAGTACGTGTGGTAGAGTCACGTCGCCAGCAATGGCAACACGCATGGGCAGACTCGACCGGATCATTACCACCCCCGGCATTTAAAACCGGCGTGAAGTAGTGGCTTTATGCCACTGCGTTTCGCATCAGGTAATGCCGGGCTCCGGAGCCCAACCCACCTTACAGGCAGGCAACGCACCTGCAGCTCCTCTGGTGTTGCACGGGGTCGTGGGCGGCGGTAATCACTTACCATCAGGTGACCCGAACGCTCGTTTGCCTTGTCTTTTCTATAAAAAAAAAGAAGATAAATATTTAATTTCCTCAATTGGGGATCGAACCCACAACCAGTCGATTTTACAGTCACACTTTGTGCCCATGCGCCACGACTGGCGTCAATTATCATTTTGATTTGAAAATAATAGCTTTTAATTTGTATCTAATAAAAAAAATACAACATCGATTTGATACGGAGCTGATATAAAAATATATATAATATAAGTTATTTTTAAGTCACCAGCTCACTACCCATAAGCAAAACTTTATGATCGTTTCTTACGTAATTTCAGCTTTAAAATTCTTTTCCAAATTCGCAGATCACTAGAACGCCCGCCGTTTAAATGCCTTCGTTTATATTATATTTAAGGACTGTCTTTCTGAGATAAAGAAAAAAAACTGACGGAATATTTTTTGGATGAATCTGTTTGAATAATTTACACCTAAAGACATCGAAAAGACGATTTATATTTAATAACCTGATCTTAAATGATCGAAATCCGCAAATTTCTTTGTAAGCCTAATTCCGAAGGCCCTAGGGATCATTTTCGATTGATACTTGTATTAAGAAGTGATGAACAACTTGGTTGTCGGTATTCAGCCATCACGACCTGTCTCGGTAAGTTCTTTTGTATGTCTCACATCTCGATGTCAGTTTTGAGTCGTTTTGATATGCGTTACAAATTAAATATTTTAAATAAAATGAAATTATGTCTTATCCTAAAAAAAAAACTAAGGATTTCTTTAGCTATATGCGTATAAATTGCCACAACGGCTTCTTAGTAGGTAAATTATCTTTATAAATATTATTAGCATTGCTTATGAAACATTGTGATTTTACTTTCAATTCGTGAGAAAAATATTCATATAAATGTAATCTTTTATCTTATTTTTTCTATCTAAAAAATTGTCCAACACCTGAAACGGGTGGTTGGACAGTATTTTTCTCCACAATGGTGTTGAGAAAGTCAAATTATTTCTCTATTTCTTATAATGAACAGATTTTAATGTTTCTTATACGTAAGCAAAATTAATTTCACACATTATTATACTCAGGCTATCGTGGTGCAACGGAACTGTACTGTGGGTTCGATCCCACTCGAAGAAATTAACTATTTTTATTTCCTTGCTTTAGTAACAATATAAAGCGTGACGTTGAGTTCCAACACTTAACATGCAGTCGAAAACTTAGACTAAAAAACGGAAATTCTTGAAACAACATTTCCCCTACTTATCCCGTTGTACGCGGGATACAGGTAAAGATACAAAAATAATATATTTACCCTATTTGTTTCTGAACAATTATAAATAATCATGGAAAATGCTATGTAAATCCAAACTACATTTAATTTTAAAACTCCATTCTTCCTTTAAAGGTTTTATATAGTTTATAACTGAACAGATTAAAGATGTAAGAACATACAGTATCAAGATTTCGCCGTAGATGGTCAAAGTGTGAATGGACACGGAGGCACGGTCGCCGCGAGCGCATTGTAAATAAGTCGGCGAATAGCTTCGTGAGACCATAGAATATGTATTTAAGGATATATATTTCTATTTTTAATTATATACTAGGGGCATAAGCGTTCGACTGTAAACGCCACTGGTTGTGGGTTCGATTCTCGCTAGACGAAATGAAATATTTAATTTTTTCATTTCTTCGCTGTGGTGTCGAGGCGAAGAGTTCCGCCACTTAACACGCCTCCAGGGTTCAGCGGAACGTAGGGGACGGAGAGTCTTAAACCTGGCTCTGCCTGCCTACTCTCTCTCAAGCAGCGTAAAACTGAAAAAAATATATGTATACAATAATAGATACTATATTCGTTAATATATCGATTTCCCTCGCTTTCATAATATGTAATTATAAAATTACAACATTTCATAAAAATAACTCAAATCTTTACTTAAATGATTGATTGAGGTCTTTGATTATGCAAAATATTTAAGCAATTAATAGTTCCATTATGTGACATTACTATACATTATAATTTAAATAAAAATAAAATTAAATTAGCTTCACGCTGTATCCCGCACACAGCAGGGTAGGCAGAGGGAACCTAGTCTTAAGACATTTTCTGCCGAATTCTGGAGGCATTGCGTGTTGAGTGGCAGAACTCAACGCCGCGCTTAATCTCGACACCAGAGCGAAGAAATGGAAATATAAATTTAAGTAAATATTTCATCTCCTCGAGCGGGGATCGAACCCACAACCAGTCGGTTTTGCAGTCACACCTCGTGCCGCTGCGCCACGACCGGCCTCATGCAATAATTTATATTTGTAAAATAATATTATAAAATGGAACTACCTGAGCTGCATTTTATACTCTGTGTGTATTACCTTCTAGTGCTTTCCTGGAACAGTTGCTTTTGACACGCTTAGCTCCAAGGGGTCCTAGATGTCACGTCTAGGTTATCCTCATTTGATGGAATTCGTTACGATTTCGTTCAGCTTCAGCTCAAAATCTAGAATATTAGATTATAAAAGAGAAAAAATATACACTATATTTAAACTAGAAAATTATTTTTATATTTTGGTTTTCAATTTTAAAATTCTTTAATATTTATTAGCCTAGTACAGTACTATAAAGACAAATTAAGGTATAAATTTGTCTAAGTTATTGTAATATTGTTTCGTAATAATAGAGACTCAACGAATATGACATTAGTATCTAATAATTTACATCATCTAAATAATAAACACAACACATCACAATGTTTTAATGAATCTGTTATTAGAAATCGGGACGTTTATTGGCTTCACATAAATAAAATGAAAATAATATGATGTCTCTAATATACGCAGTATACATTGGTAATGCCATAACCGCTTTGTTCTACTCAGTTTAACTTTGTTTTTAGCTTTTCGCTTCTCCGTATACAGGAGAAACAAAGAATCTAGTACATTTTAAGACTGCTGTCAAGGTATTTAGTGTTGAATGGCGAAATTCAAAGCAATATTTTTGCGGACGCCAAACGGAAAATATTATATTATATGAAAAATGAAATAATTTTAATAATTTTTTCCCACAAATGAGAATCGAACGCACAACAATTTTGTACACAATAAAACATGTCCAACTAAGCCACAATAACCATTGCTCTAGCAGATTCACATTCACGCGTAACTACGCTGTTCACATTACTGCCAACATTAAATTGATTCAAAGTATGTCGTAGAATGGACTTTTAAGGAAAACATAAAACATTCAACATTTCAGTAGTTGCTCACCAGGCGTGTAGAACACAGCGGGAGGTCGGATGAATGCGCGGCATAAAGGTTGGCTATGTGATACGTTTCCTTTTCTTTATACACGACTTGTACGTGCTAGTGTCCCGTTCTGAATTATGTGTTAAAAAGGGTTGGTAGTATTTTTTTTATATTGGCAGCTTTTGATCGGTTGTTCGCAATTATAAATTGAATTTTTTAGTATATTACTATTTTGTTGTAGTAAAAAAAACATTGATTCTCATTAAGCATTTTATCATAACAATATACACACAATACATTCATAAGCTATTAGTTTTACTAACACTTAATATGCATTTAAAACATTTTAACTTTACTTATTTATACTATAATAACCCGGCTAAATATACCTATACTTTATTTAAGACCTGGAAAAAATTATTACATTACAATTACATTTTATTATCTTATTAAAAGGTAACCTTATATAAACGTGTTAAAATATATAAAAACTAAATACAAAATAATAAAGAATCGCTTCCAAATCTCAATGTTTACAGTGAAGGCTGCGCCATATTTCTAAATCAATTTCGCTATTTATACTCATAAGGCTTATAAAGAGAAGAATAAAACAATTCTTCATGGCGTTATGTGTGAATATTATCCTTGAACGTAATATTTCTATCAAAAAAATCCAATTTCGCATCCGTCTACAACACGTGACGCGCAAAAAGCCAAGCCTGACAAAGCCGTCATAAAGTTCCCAAGTAATTCATAAACTGGGAAAATGCCATTCCACTTATACCCTCCTATTCGTCGGGCGACAGACACCTATTAATTTTTACGATCCATTTAGTTCTTTAACCTGGTGGAATCGATTTATAACAGATTTATCGCTGGTCGGGTATCAAGATGCGCTGTAAAGCTTCTGTCGGTGCCTGAACGCGTCCCGATTGCACCGCACTTTGTTGAATGCAACCGGTGAGCCTTGCTAATTGGATTTCCTACTTCATTCAACGAAAAGACGACTTTACTTTATGGTTCATTTGGTTGCGGAATCACATTTAAGGGGCTCGCTTTTCAATGAAGTCGCAAATACAATTTGCGGTAAAAATAGGTTTTTCGAACAATACGGTATACGTATTTGTTTACTCTTGGTTCTTTCCAGGTCACAGTTTATAGCTTCCGTGAGAAAATTGCAATGCTTAATTATATATGAAATTTGAATCATCAGCTTCACGCTGTATCCCGCACACAGCAGGGTAAGCAGAGGGAACCTAGTGTTAAGACACTCCGTTCCCCACTTTCTGCCGAATTCTGGAGGCATTGCGTGTTGAGTTGCAGAATTCAACACTGCGCTTTGCCTCGACACCAGAGCAGAAATAAATAATAATAAATTTGGCATGTGATGATTTTTAAGTAGTTAAAGTACATTAAAGTCAAAGTCAATGGGACAGTGTCTAACTGTAAATATTGCATGAAATGGAATGAAATCTATATCAGCTCGGGGAAGTGATTGCATTTATTTTCACTTACCACCACAACACTCGATACACAGTCTCAAAAATTGGCTAAAAAGTAGGGTCAAAAAAGTATCTTAACACTAAATTCTGCCTGCCTGCCTTACTATCTACAATAAAGCATAATGCTGAAAAAGAAACCAATAAAAAAATACTAATTTCCACATAAATTATATTATAAATAATACAAAAAATAATATCTAAATCAATTTCACCACTCAATCTTTGTGTAATCTAAATAAGCAACCGGGAATAACAAAACAAAGCAAGCTATTAACTCCTGATTACAGCAAATTGAACAGACCGCCCATACAAAACGAATAGTCGGCAGCGCAGTTCACCAACGCGTGCGTTTTGCCCATAAATCAAAGCTACATCGCTTTGCATTGGTTATTAGCACAGACCACTGCTATGTTGCTGTTTAAATTTGCTAAACCTACAAAAACTCTGCTGTGGTTTCGTTTGTGTATGATAAAAATTATAGGTAACTTACTTTTGATTATATATTTAGTTATGTGTTGCGGAATCTTTTAAATAAGATTCTTCAGTCAAAGTAGATGTCATTGGTAAAGAAATGTTTAATAATACAGCATTTATCAGTAAGAGTTTTTTTATTATGGTTTATTTAAGGGAGATAAAAAATTTAATTTTTTTTTCAGATTTTTCAATATTCTTTAATATAATCTCTATATATAATAAGACAGTAAAAATATGTTGTCTGTACATTTAGTAATTTTGACTGAAATGGATAGAGGGACACTTAAAAAAAATAATAGAAAGCAAAAAGATTTTTTTTGAATTTCTTGTCTGTCTGTCGACATATTTTTGTTCACATTTTTCTCTGAAAGTACTGAACCAATTTACTTGAAAATTTCACCAATTGCTTTGTTTTAACTCAATTTAACTAATAAAGTTTAGTTCATCAAAATCGATTCTTTAAAAAAAAAGTTATCGTCATTTGAAAGAAGTCGTAATTAATTCAACACAGAGATAAAGAACGATCTTGAAAGAAATATCAAACAAATACAAAGATTTTTTGGTTGGTTCATTCATATAATATACGTAACTAATTTAAAAACTGTACAGGAGTTAATATGCAATTATTACAGTTATTTTACAAAGAATATTATGAATCCTTCAAATCAATAATTTAACATTTAAGGCTGTTTCTGAATGAGTAAATTAAATTATTCACTGACATCAGCACATTTAACAGAGTATATTATATAGGTAAAAAGAACATAATGTTACAAAAATATATACGTATAATAAATAATTAGCTTTATGTATATTTTATAAATATCAAATATCAACAATGGTCGTATTTTTTTTATTTAAAACAATCAAAAATTCTTTGACGATAATGTCGTAAAAAATCATATTAGAAGTCATTATAGTTAATCAATTCTGCTTATTAAATCAATAATCATGTATTTTAAGCGGGCGAAGCCGTGGGCGAGCCGCTAGTCTTACATAAGTTGTGAAAAGCACTGTAGCTGTCACTGACAAATATAGTACAAGTAGCATTTCTGTATAAATAAAATAAATACATAATAAAAATTTAGACACGTTTATGCATAAAAATTTCATTTAAGCGCTAAGCTTGCTGAAAAATGCTCAAATATTATTTAAAACCAAGTAGGTACATCATCATACATTATATTGTTGGATGATTTACTCACGAACTTTACTTTTATCTTAAGTATGTCAAATTTATTTTAATCTAACAAACCTTTTAAGTAAGTTTCATGAGGAATGCCTAAAACTTTCATCTTTCGTAACCCAGATTGCTTTTCATGATAAAGTTCCATGCCATTTACATAAATAAAAGCTTACTATAATACGCGCGATATTGTTAGAATTTATGTTGTTAGGTTCCATGGAAAACTATATATTCCTAAAAATTTTAATTTCAAAATAAACAAGTACGTAACAACTTATCGAACTAATTTGTACAGGGTAGAAGTAGAAGTAAGAGGTAGAACAAAGGAATATCTGTATAGCTTGGAATAATATAATATATATAAATAAAGGAATTTCTCTATAAGATCGGCTTGTCTAGAACTATCATCAATTCATAATTATAACGTACTTTGAATGTAGATACGTAGTTGGTACTATAGCTGCTACCTAACCTGAAAGGCAACATATGACATTAATTTCCCACTCAAGCTAAATCTATTATTTTAAAATTTTAAATAATGACCAGTCGTGGCGCAGAGGTACAAAGTGTAACTGTAAACGCGACTGATTGTGGGTTCGATAAATTTATATTTCCATTTCTTCGCTCTGGTGTCGAGCCAAAGCGCGGCGTTCATTTGAGAATTTGGCGGAAAGTGAGGTTCCCGCTAGATTCCCAGTGCCTTCCCTGCTGTGTGCGGGATACAGCGTGAAGTTGATTTTCAATTTTAAATGAACTTAGTTGTATTGAACGAGAATCCCTTTTCTTTGATACCGCCTAGCATCTAAATCTCAAACACACTTAAATAAGATATTCATCTGTTAACCATTCTATCACTCCATTAGAGTCGTGCCGGCGTTTAGGAATATTAATATTTCATAAAAGCTCCATAGGAAAAGTACCTAAGCGTAAAATCACTTATACGGTAGCGCATGTGGAAATCAAATGTGGTGGAAACAGCGGGTTTACACTGCATGCATCGGAATCATAAATCAATTGGATAGCCATTAGCGATGCTTCTATAAGCAGCGAGTGCCCCCACCGTTACCAGTACACTAGGCGTTTTAATGTACCCTCATCCTTAATGCTAAATAATAATATGGGAAATTTGGAAAAATCGTTACTTTTTTTACTTCAAACAACGGCGTAAAGTAACGTAACGCTTCTTAGAATATATCTGTTGTTTTTTATATATTGAGTTGTTCTTTCAACAAGTTTCTTTCCTTCTTTCGACCACATGAAAGTAATATTATAAAGATTTTTTGATTATTTTTGTTTACTATGGACTCTTTTTATCAAATAATAGATACATATTTACTCGAATTTATAAAAAATAGGTACCTAAATATATTTTTACAGTACTGTTGCCTTTATACTGTTTATATATTTATTTGCAAAAGTTTTGCATTTATGAGAAACTTTACGTTTAATTTCATAGTTGTTTTTTATATATTGAGTTGTTGATCTTCACAGACTAATCGTGTCTTTTTTTATTATATTTAATGACCTTATATTTAATCAGATGGAGTGGCGGAACTCAACTTACCTCTATACTAAAGCGAAGAAATTTAAATAAATATATCATTTCCTCGAGTGGGGATCGAATCCATAACCTGTCGCGCTTACAATCACATTTTGTACGCCTGCGCCAGACTGCCCTCAAATCTATCATTAAATAATAAAAACAACACAGCAATTTTAATATCTCCGTATTCGATTGGCGTTGATTGAATATTGAGTAACCCTCACTGAATAGCTTTCCTAGTAATCATGTAATAGATATGACCAGCAATTTCAAAGGAATAATCGAGTTAAATAATGCCCGGTTCAACTGGATAATTATTTATGTATTCCATATCGGAGTCCAATTTCTAATTATGAGTAAATTCTTAATAATAGTAATAAGTTTTGTTTCTCTTTTTTAATTTTTTAAGCTTCACGCTGTGTCCAGGATAATGAGAAAGAACTGAAACTGAGAACCGAATGTTAGTCACTTTGTTCCCATTGCGACACTTCCGTTTTCCATTTTTCGCGGAATGCTCGAGTCATTGCGTGTTGAGAACTCAACGCCACTCTTTGCTTCGTTACCAGAGGGACTAAATGAAAATATTGAATATTGCATTACCACGAACCAGAATTGAACTCACAACCTATTGCGTTTACGGGCGCTCGCTTGTATCCCAGCGCCACGACGCCCCTTTTATTTAGTTTTAGCTTCTCACTTTTTCCCTAGCGGGGTGGCTAGACATACAACGGAGCGCCCAACGCTCAAGTTACAGCATCTACAGCAAGTAGCTATAGTAAGCTACAGCTACAGTAAGCTTAAGGTGTAACAGAGTGTAAGTTACGCTACGTTTTCATTCATCTTCTAGAACATATTGGATTGGACCTTCTTTGTCTACAATTCACTTAGGATCGTGGAGCCCTTTTCACACTTTATCTTTACTTACTTTCGGGCTAATCTTCCGAACAACAAAATCGATTTTTAATAAATTTTTGGTAATTTCATTTAAGAGGCAACGAGCAACAAATAGTTTTTATACCGAAATCGAGATTTACGTGGAGAAAAACGCGTTTGTTGTGCACACGTATCTACCACCTACCTTGATCTGTAGTTATGAAATAACTCGTAGTTATGAAATAACTTCTTAGTCTATTAAATGTGGTGTATAAATTTTTGCAAGTAATACTAACTAAAATCCCATATGATTTAAATTACAATATATTCAGCGTATAACATTATAAATAATCGTATTAAAATAATCAACCAATTTTCTCTTTAATTAAATAAATATTCGTATATTTCAAACAGACGAAGTCAGGCTGGGGCCGCTAGTAAACAATATAAAGTATAATTACTAAAGACCATCGTGACTCATAGGGACAGGGTCTGATGGAAATGCGATTGTAAGTCAGTCAAGGAAATAAATAATTTTCGTGGGTCAGCTATAGCGAGACAAAGTACTGCGTTGAGTTCCGCCATTCAACTTGTAATGCCTAGAATTCGGAAGGCGAAGAGTGGAAGGTATTGCATATCCTGCTGTAGGCATACAAGATAAAACATGTCACCGAAAAAATAATTATATTGCTCGTGGTGGTACACCTGGGGCGTGGTGGCTGTCAGCTTAATTTTGTGTAGGGAACGTTGACACAGTTAATATTAAGAGGGTTTGTTTATTCACCAAATGTTGCATTTGTCATGTTAGAAAATAAAAACCTAAATGATATGATATCATTAAACTCTCTTTTTCTAACAAAAAAGTTGCACGAAATACATGATAAAAAATGTAGTTATTGTTATCAAAAAACAAATTCTATTTTGTTAAAAAAAAATTAACCAATGTTTACGTAGTTGTAACCTTACCGCCACGCCTATACTATGCATTATCCAAAAGAATATGAGTGAAAAATCAAAATATCGTGCACAAAAACCTTCATAGCCATGACTGATGACTGTAAATCAATTCGGCTGACGTCTCTCTCCCTCGCTGAGCTAGCTGTTTTTCACCTTCGTTACACACGTCAAAATAACAGCGTATCTGTCAAGTTTTTGGGGGCAGGGTTCTTTACAATATTCCTACTTTGATGTCGACGTATTAGGATTCAAAGGATTTAAATGTCATCTTGTGTAACTTTAATAATCTTGGCTAGAGAGAATTGTATGGTATTTTTGTTAATGCTCTTATTTCTAATGGAAAACGGTAAACTACAATGATTTTCCTAGTAATAGAATTCCCATATGTTGTTTACGTTCAATTTAATAATACATATATAAACAATATTATAAATGGGAATGTAAATTTGTCTGTTACACTATCACCCCAAAACTACTCAACCGACTATCACGAAACTTTGTACACAAATTCTAGGAGTTATTAAAAGGACATGGGATATTTTTTATAAAAACATATAAAAATAAATTTTAGCGAGCGAAGCCACATTTTAGTCTTCTATATTAAACAATTTTTGTATTTTTTTTCTTAAGTTACAGATAACGGAACCCAAAATAACAGGAAGCGCACCATGAAAGATCACTTACGAGGAAATCACATAATGTGCATTTAAATATGCTCTATAGGGTTGCTTAATATGCGTGAGTCATGGCGTTGCGATCAAATCTCTGAGGGAAATTTATTCAGTATAAAGAGGGTTGAATCGTTTGCTTAATAACCCGAAAATATGGCACAAAGTTTTAATTGTTAAACGTTTATCGCCTTCATAAGTTATTTCAGTACTTGATTGTGAAGGGATAGTTAGTGGATATTGAATGACAGCCCTTATAATCATTTATAAGTCCTTAAGTTATAATATTATTTAGGCCGTCGTAGCGCAGTGGTACAAGGGTGTGACTTTAACGCGACGGTTGTGGGTTCGATCCCCACTCGAGAAAACTAATTGTAATTTATTAACACTTTTAATATTCAGTTCTGGCAACAAGGCAAACCCGGTGGTGAGTTCCACCACACACAATACCTCGAAAAATACAACGGAAAGTTGGTAACGGAGTGTCTTAACTCTAGGTTCCCACTGCCTACCCTGCTGTATGCGGGATACAGCGTGAAGCTGATAAAAAATAAGCCCTTAAATTACAGTATTATGTTGTGTACAAATGAAAGCTGTTACTTGCGTGATTGAAAATTTATACGCTCGAAGGCTTTCGTTAGTCTATAAAATGTTTATAGCCTATTTTCTGTACTTATGACTTTTTCCGCGGTGTTCTTGCCGCAAGGGCGGGGAATGTTTGTATTTAATCAACAACCTGGAGTAAATTCATAAAATTATATAATGAAGTATTATATTAAATTTATATATTTATTATAATATTCATAGTACAACGTGCTATGTTAATATTTTATTATGAAAGTTATAGCGGAATATTGATTTATATTTATATTATCTATAAATAAGAGTATTCTTATATGTTTTTTTATAAAAAAAACTCTTAGCTTCACGCTGTATGCCAGCCCAGTGTTAAACATACACTCCATTCTCCGATTTTCTTCCAAATTCGAGATATTTTATGTTGAGTGGCGGAGTTTAACGCTGGAGTTTTTCTTATTTGGACATAATCTATTCCCTCGAGTGAAGATTAAATCCGAAACTAACATCATACTTACAGTTACACTGCACCACTTTAGCCTCAAAAGTAAATATAGCTATAAATTAAAAAGAAGGACAAAGACGCCAGATGGTATAATTCCGAAGACTACAAGTATATTAGACACTCATCTTATCCAAGAACTCTCATAATTTACTTGTTATAAAATAACTTGGTACAAAGTTCAATACTTTTAACAACACCATTTCATACTGGACGCGGCCCTTTGTTTGTAAGTTTCACAACAAACTTGTACGGAGGAAAAAAATAATATCGGCGCACCCTTGTTGGTGGATCACGCGTCTGCGTGCTACACGAAGACGGATCAGCGGTAGGAGTTGCTGACTGCGCAAACTTGCTGTTCGAGTAATTGATAAAACTATGTTCATGTTTTTTTACATTTTTAAAGTGCTATTCCACACTTAGAACGTAGCGGTATAAAATTAGAACGTAGCTGTCTTCTAAATTAGTATATTAATATAATTTAAGGTAATAGACATTTTAAAATAGATTCTACAATTTTCAAGGAAACATATTTTTTTAATGAAAGCGTATGAAGATTTAAAAAAAATAATCAGTTACTATTTAAGATTTCCATTCAATGTTTATTCTAGACTAGCGGCCCCCTTACGGCTACACCTGCTTGAACTTGTACTATTAATAAGAGCGAGGCGAATAAAGTTGACACACTTAAGTTTGCGGGTATATACACTTATTTTATATGAAATGAACTACAAATATAAGCTTGTAATGATTATTTTTTTATGAAATATCCATAATTTTTAATGTAATCTAAAAATTTGCTGAAATGATTTGATAAAAATATTTGAAATAAAAAAAATATTTGTAAAATCAAAAACCCCGACTGCATAAAACTAAAAAGAAAATAAACAATAATAGTTTATTAGGATGAACAGTCGGGACCTCTTTAAATTATGCGGGGGTCCTGGTAAAGATTTTATTGATTCAAGAATTACTTATAGGTCCCGACTGTTAATCCTAACAAACTATTGGGCTTGTTTATTTTCTTTTTAGTTTTATGCAGTTGGGGTTTTTATTTTTACAAATATTTTTTATTTTTCACTTTTTTGTTAGGATACATTATAGTAATGATAATCATGATATACCTTTTTGAAATCCTCGTAGTGAGCTCTTGAATTTGATACCCATAATGTGGTAAACGATTTTTTTTTTCACTAAGTCCAATGGCGTCTCACAGCTGCCATGATTATTTTTTTTAACGTTACATATCTAAGAACACTTGGGCTGCTAATATGAATGTAACGATACCTCAATTGTGTAAATCCGTTCAGCGGTTCTGGAGATATGAGGTAATAAAGAATATTACATACATACATACATACATACATACATACATACATACATACATACATACATACATACATACATACAAGATTCCTTAGCAGTCGGGAAATATGTAACGTTCACATTATTATTGTTTACCTTTTTTTCGTACTGCTAGATTGCTTTCTTACCATCAGGCAATTATCGAGACATTGTGTGTTGAGTAACAGAACAGAACGCCACACTCAAAATAACGAAAAAATATTAATTTAAAAAAACGCTTAAAATATAACCAAAAAGTTATACATACGCCCGTCTACACTCACCTTGTTCCCTCAAAGATGGATCATCGCGACGGCGAGAGACGCAGATCGTTCGATAAAACGTCACGATATGGAAAACTCCGCACAAATGCTTTCTTCGCTTACGAGTACAAATGTGAAACGTGAGTCAGCCCTTGCAATTATAGTGTCAAGGGTTGAAATCTATAGAAAATTTTCTAAACTTTTAGTTTTAATAGAAATAGGGGTTGTTTCTTTATGTGTTTTTAATTTATACTCAGCAATTTGAAGTGACTGACTTCACTCAATCACTTGGGATTCTCTTTATTGTTGACTTAATTACGGTATGTGTAGATGATTGATATTTTAAAGATTAATGACATGAATATTCACTGGTATGGGTTCTGCTCACTACGTTAAAATTCTTAGAATATGTTTGCATTTTACGAAAAAAAAACACTTTTAATATCCTAATATGGGTATTGGTTATCACAAGACAACACCGAAAATATAATATATGGTTTAGCGTTATTAACGAAGTAATAGTAAATATTGTATGTAAAAATTCATGTAAGAAAAAGTGAAAATAAATTCATTATTCGTTTCATATATATTTTTTTTTGTTTAATTTAAAATAAATCTATCGCATCATATAGAAGCAAAATCTAACCAACCCATACAATATTTAATATGCTGAATCCAACATAAACATCGTGTCTTCGATAATCACATGTCAGAAGCATGTGCATCGCCTATAGCTCAAAAAATATTGACATTTACTTTTACTTACTTACACATTCCCCTGCGTAACAAACGAGCAAAGTTTCAGAATTGAAGTACCAGGAGAACATACACTTAAAAGAGCATTATCTTCTTATTTTTATATTAAACTTGAACCGAGAGGGAATCTTGTAATCGCCTTAAGCTTTTCATCATTCAGAAACATCTGTTGCAGTACACTGAGTCCCAAATAACTTGAAAGTTTTAGGGCGCTGCAGGAATGACAAATCGAAGCCGAATAAAAAATCAAGATTGTTTTTATATAATAATAAAACGCTTATATTAATGCTTTAAAAGCTTACAATAATTTTCAAATATTTATAAAATAAAGTTAAAATGCATGTATAATGTATATCAGATATAGATTCGCTAAAAACATTTCTAATGCGAAATTGATTCAATTATTGATTACAAAATGTAATGCGATTTTCAGTTGCATTATTAGTCTATGGTAGTCGAGTGCTTTTATGCGTGCGTGCTTGTTATCTGGTGAATGACCTCCACCCCTACTTTTTATTTATAAAAAAATAGGAATGCAACAAAAAAAATAATATATATTATTTGACAATCGTAACGGAATTATAACATTAATATAATATATATAATATATAATTAATAGTTCTGTGATTTTAAATAAGATATTACAGCTTTGCATTCGTGTGCCAAAGTACAGCCAGAAAAAAATATATAATTTATCATGAATAAAAAAAAACTTACAAATTTATATCAATTCCTCTATACTGAACTTGCATCCTTATCATTTTCACTTTCGTATATTGTGTTGGTCTGTAGTATATATAGAAATATAAAACTTTTTTATGTAATAGCAACATTAAGGTTGTTTCGTTAGATAACAAACAAATTAACCTGCAATCTTCAAAAATAAAAAATTAAAATAAAAAATTAAATCAGCTTCACGCTTTATCCCGCACACAGCAGGGTAGGCAGAGGGAACTTAGTGTTATGACATTCCGTTCCCCACTTTCTGCCGACTTCTGGAGGCATTGCGTGTTAAGTGGCAGAACCCAACGCCGCGCTTAACCTCGATACCAGAGCGAAGAAATGGAAATATAAATTTAAGTAAATATTTCATCTCCTCGAGTGGGGATCGAACCCACAACCAGTCGGTTTTACAGTCACACCTCGTGCCGCTGCGCCACGACCGGCTTCAAAAATATATAATGATAATCAGAGTGACTTGTTAGCAAGGCAGCCAGCCATCTGTTGTATTTTACCTCACTTTAGTGGAAACCAAAATAATCAAAATAATTACAAAAACAAACACAATTTTCCATTTACAATATTAACATGGACCTATTCAATCACACTCAATATGAAATTGTAATAAGATATACAATCGCCATGGATATATCCCTGTACATATTTTAACAGATAAAGGGATCGACCCCATTCCAATTGTAACTATTCGTACACTGGAACCCTTTCAACATAATCGAATATCGTTTTCATTTTGATAAAATTATATATAGCTGTATTGTAACAATAATGACACTTATGTAAGACGACCATTATATTTATGAAGCAAGAGTTATTGGTGAGAGAGACAACGGGAAACTATACTGGAGGAAGGTTCCCTAAAAAACATAAGAAACCCATTAAGGGCAAGTATGAAAAGATTGATAACTGTGAACGAAGCGAGACCATAAGTTTTGGCACTCTGTTCTTTCTAGCTACCCCGCTAAAGATAAAGTGTTAAAAAATCTAATATAGGAGAAAAATATCATAAAAAATAGTACTAGTAATTGATCGTAGTAGAATTGAAACACGCGCCTCTTGGATAGGGTCCAAGTGCTAGCCAATTAAACTTTACATTCTCATCGTACCATGACGACTTTTGATATTGTTATAACAACTTTTCGTTGCCACCCTTGAAAGGTGATACAAGGTGTGAGACCGGATATATAATATTATATATTTTTTCAATCAATGGAAGTTAATATTAAAATAGAGTAAGCCTATATAAATTATTATATATAAAATTATTTTGACTATTAACTCATTATTACTAATTAAACTTTGTCATAATATCATGCATAAACGACGTGGCATATAAATATAGAATTTCAAATTCTGTTCTATTATACAAATATCTATAAGTAAATAAATAAATTATATTCTAATAGGTAAATTGAGGTCAGTCGTGGCGCAAGAGCACAAAGTTTGCTATTGTAAGCGCGACAGGCTGTGGGTTCAAATTCCACTTGACGAAATTAAATATTTAATATTTTCATTTCTTCGCTCTGGTAAAGAGACAAAGCGGAATGTTGAGTTTCACCACTCAACACACAATCGCTCTAGAATTCAGCGAAAAGTGGAAAACGGAAGTGTTTTAATGGAAACGAGATACTCCGTCTTAAGACTAGGTTCCCAAGTTTTTTCAGCTTACCTTGCTATGTTCAGGATACAACATGTAGCTTAAATATATATTAAAGAAAATCTGTTGTAAGACAACACCCGGCTCTGGCTTCCGCTAATTAACACGCCGAGTAAAGGCAAAAAAAGTAATAATTAAGTAAGTCTTCGATTATCTCTGATTATTTATAACTGAGAATTAATGTCTAACATATTTTTTATTTCGAATGTATGGCATATTCGATAGAATGAAAGAACAATATAGTATTTTATTTTAACATCTCATTTATTTTGAGGCCAGTCATGGCTCAGGGGCACAAAGTGTGTCTGTAAACCGAGGCTGAGTTTCGCCACTCTACCCTGCTGTGTGCGGGATACAGCGTGAAGCAGAAAAAAAATCTTATTTATCTCCCCGCCCGGTGACATTGTAAAGACCATCCCAGGGCAACAGCAATTTTAAGTCCATTCGAAAAAAAAATATTTTAACTCTTTGTCTGGTTACCACAGCGTTTCAATTTCTATAAAAGCCATTTATTTTCCCGAATAAATGGGAATCGAATCCACAACCGTTGCGTTTGTTGTCAAATGGGGTCACCATTTGACTCCAAACTTTCACTGCACTACGACTTTTTGTCCGACTATAGCGAAACCCCAAAATGAGGGTTATGTTTTAGCGAGTGTAGAATGTACCTATGTACATTATACGTACATATTACATACGTTATGTCGTTACTTTGTTCCCTTGTATTCTCTGTTGTTGTTAGATTTGTCTAGATGGCGCGAGTGTTTTATATTGTTGATAATTCATTTGTTTATTATTTTGTGCCAAGTATAATATTATATGAACATAAATAAATAAATAATCATAAGCAACAAAATAAGCTACACTAGCGCCATCTGTCCATACATAACCAAACTAACTAGTTTCCCTAATTGTAATGACCAACCATTATTGGTAACACTGTTACAGATCGATAAATTTTTGCATTAACTCACTAGATGGCACTCCAGCATTGTAACTTTTAGAACATATTTAAAATACTAGCGGACCCGTGCGGCTTTACCCGCTTGAACTATACGAATATTTATGAAATATATTTGTAAAATTATTTTCAGTTTTCAATAGGATTAGTAAGAAAATATAAAACAGCCTAAATAATCAAATAAGCTAAAAAGGAATAATAAGTAAATTCTTATTATTAGAAAAAATACCTGAGTAACTGCAATGAACATTTTAGTGCATTTTAGCTTTGAACAGATATGTTCGTGTAAATGTTGTTTTAAGAAATATTCTGTAGTGGGCACTGCCCATCCGACTCCCCCCTTCCTACGCCAATGATAAGGATGCATATGCAAGTGAAAGAAAATACATTTACAATAAGCCTATAAATTTAAATTTAAATTGAATATACTAAAATGATTACTGTGGCTCAATCTTCAGTGAAAAACATATACCATAGCTGATTTTTAATAGACTTTTTAAAGGACAATATTTTTGTAAAATATTATTTTTATGTGTCTCATAAGGTTGAGGTTCTTAGCGACAGTTGTAATTAACATGGCAGAATAAATTGAATGTAAAATTGCATGATATGTTAATATATTTGTATATATCGATTTGTTTTTAAATTATGACAAAAAAGTAACCTATGTCCATCCCAAGACCCTCAAGTATCTTATAAGACATTTTGTCACAATCGGATCAGCGGTTTGGCCCTGATTGCGTCACAGACAGAACGATTGTTACTTTAGAATTTATAATGAAGGTATAGAAGGTATAGACTACTACATTAAGTTTTAACAAGAATTTATAAAATAAAAAATGAATTGAAATAACTAAATTATTATTTTTAAAATAGCATTAATTCATTTTGTAGATGGTATTTAAAATTATATTTACAAAATAATATTAACCTTTGCTCTCTTATTCCCTTCGCTCACCGCTGAATGAAATGTAATACAAATATATCATTCTTTAATTGATCGATGTTACAATATTTTATATTGTAGAATTTACAAAATTAACGATTCTACTATAGCTAATGAATTACCAGAAATGTGGAAACTATGCAAATAATTTCTTTCCCAAAAACATCCCACCCTGAGCGCAATGCTCATTTTCGTTCTTTTTTAATTTTACCTTCCTACCTTCCTTACCTTTTTACCTTCTTACGAAACTATTATAATTGAAAAACTTATCCACCAGCAGCTAAATACATTCGTTAACAATTATTCCAGCTTCAGTCCTTTCCAATCAGGTTTCCATCGAAGACTATTACTATACTATTACATCTGCGCAAATCAAAGTTACGGATGACATTCGACGAGCTTTGGAATTATCCAGCTACTGCAAAGCAGTTGTTTATTAAAGCAACTCACAATCGAACTTCTTGACTTTAGTAATGTTTTTGTTAAAAAAAATACATAATAAAAATAAAAAATAAAAATGTCGATTACCAATATATTACTCCGCTGTGAAGAAACACACACAGATCTCTTCCGATTCTAATTAAAAAAAATACAGTAAATAGGTTTACCCTCGAAGGTCTATTTAATTATTAATTAAGTCCTTGAATAAGTTCTCTTGAATAAGCTGTTTTTTGAAAGATAGCGTTGCAGCACTCTGTGCATGGAATTTCGTACGGTAACGAATCACCAAAGTAGTACTATATGTAACCTCAAATTATAGTAGAATAGTGTTTACTACAGTGTCAACTACATATTTATTTTCCCTTTGTGAAAATGTGTACTTTTGTGCCAAATAAAGTGTTTTTGCGGGGAATTTTATTGCACTGCTTTATTCAGAAAAAATCTGCAGCAGAAGCACACAGAATTCTCGTTGAGACAATGCTTTGTCGAATACAACGTGCAGAGACTGGTTTAGGCGCTTCAAAAGTAATGATTTTGACCTTGAAGACAAAGAGCGTTCTGGAGCACCGACAAAATTTGAAGACAGAATTGGAGGCATTGCTTGAAGAAGATCCATGTCAGACGTTAGTAGAGCTCGGGAAAACGTTACAAGTAGATGCGTCAACAGTTTCAAAACGTTTAAAAGCGTTAGGAATGATCCAAAAGCAAGGGCATTGGGTGCCGTATGAGTTGAAGCCGAGAGACGTAGAACGACGTTTTCTCATGTGTGAATTGTTGCTTCAACGGCAAAAGAGAAAAGGTTTTCTGCACCGTATCGTCACTGGGGATGAAAAGTGGATTCACTACGACAATCCAAAGCGAAAAAAATCGTGGGGCATGCCGGGTCACGCATCAACATCGTCGCCAAAACCAAATATCCATGGTTCTAAGCTTCTTCTCTGCATTTGGTGGGATCAGCAGGGCGTAATTTATTATGAGCTGCTTAAACCTAATGAAACTATCACGGGAGCTCGCTATCGACTTCAGTTGATGCGTTTGAGTCGCGCTCTGAAAGAAAAGCGGCCACTATACGAGCAGAGACACGACAAAGTGATTTTATTACATGATAATGCTCGGCCACATGTGGCAAAACCAGTCAAAACTTACCTGGAAACACATTTCAATGGGAAGTTCTACCCCATCCACCGTATTTACCGGACATAGCCCCCTACGATTAACACTTGTTTGGGTCGATAGCGCACGGTTTAAGCGAGCAGCGCTTCCATTCTTTTGAAGAAGCCGAAAAATGGCTTGATTCCTGGATTGCCTCGAAAGATGAGTCTTTTTTCCGACGGGAGATTCAATTGCTATCAGAGAGATGGGAGAAAGTGGTTTCTAATATTGGACAATACTTTGAGTAATGTCACCGTAAGAATTATATTTTAAATAATTTTTTTTTAAACAAAAAAAAAATAGCGAGAACTTATTACCTAATAATCTAACTTGATATTATTGGATCTTGATATTATTAATGTATTAGTTTTGTTTTTTCTCAGATTCATTGTATCCTGTTTATATGAGGATATGCAGAGATACCCGAATATCAAGACACTCCATTCCATACTTTCCGCCAGAATTTTTAGACATTTTACAAGTCATCAATTTTAAGTTAGTCAGTCTTAAGTTAGTCATCAATTAGATTAGTTATTTTTTTTAATATACTACAATATATTTAGTATACTTTTATACACTATTCGCTCTCAGCAGAGTAGGCTGCTGTGTGCGGGATACAGCGTGAAGCTGATTTTTTTTTTATACACTATTCATTAGATTCATTAAGCGTTTATAAAATAGAAAACAGCACATTTCCTATTTTAGTAACGTTATCCTACTTTCATAATAAAATGTTTCATATTGTCTTTCATTATTCTAAAAGCGTTGTAATTTGCTACCTACAGCCGGCAGTAAACATTTTATGTGTATGAATAATATATGTGTAAGCACATCCGACCGTAATTTAAACTTAATATCGCTGGTTAAACCCAAGTTTGTATATCACAATGTTATTAAGCGACCTACATTGTATATTATTTAAAAAAATAATTTGGAATATTTTTTTCAGCTTCACGCTATCCAGAGAGAATCTAGTGTTAAGACACTCCGTTCTCATTAACACATTGTCGTTGTCCACATTCCGCCAAACTCTGGAGGCATTGCGTGCTGAGTGGAACTGTGGAACTTAACGTTTGCCTTGGTACCAGAGCGAGAAAGAGAAACACAATCGTATTGATAACTATTAAACATTTCAATTACTTGAGTGAGAATCGAACCTATAACACGTTACGTTTATAGGTTTGCCACGCTTGTGTCACTGCGTCACGACTGGCTTCAATTATTAAATATCATAAAAGATTAACTAATGCAATAAGTTTTTAAAATTATTAGCTTAATATAACAATAAAACTGTTTCTTTTACTAATATCTACTAATTCTAGCCGCATTTCCCAGATGATGGTAATAAATTTAGCATTTTACTAAGTCAACGATCGGTAATATGTAACTTTTATTACAATATTAAAAATCTTTTTTTCGTCATTTTAAGTAAGTCTTTCCAATTCTCCAAAGCATTCAAAGATTTTGCTGTAAAATAACAAAATGAAACTTTTTAAAAATTTTAATCAAAGGTTAGTTCACTATCAGAAAGGTATTGGAAAACTAAGCAAAAAAATTAAAATGGCAAAAGTTTAAAATAGCCAAACTAGAGCGCAAAATTTAACAAAAAAATAAATGTCAGTATAAAACTTTGTATCGAATCTATTAAATAACTGATGGTGACCTCGACGCAAAAGTTTTCGTATTACAACGCACAAGTGCTTTTTGCAACTAGCCACCAAATATTATATTATTATCGACGCCAACATTGCATGCCTAGGATATTTTAAAATTTCCAAATAAAAATGTATGTGCAAGAGAAAATATACTACGTTTAAATATAACATAAATTAATATTTTTATTTGAGGTCAGTCGTGGCACAGGGGCACAAGCGTGCGACTGTAAGTGGGACAGGTTGTGGATTTAATTTTCACCAGAAAAAAAAATATTTTCATTTATTTGCTCAGGTAACGAGGCATGGCGTCAAGATCCGCCTCTAACACTCACGCGGAACGGAAGCGTCTTAACACTAATAATAAAATAAAGCTTAAAAAAAAGTAATATTAATTGTATTTTTTAGGTTTACGCTGTATCCCGTACACAGCGGGTTAGGCAGAGGGAACCTAGTGTTATGACACTCCGTTCCCTACTTTCCGCCAAGTTCTGGAGGCATTGCGTGTTGAGTAGCGGAACTCAACGCCGCGTTTTGTCTGGACATCAGATCGAAGAAATGAAAATATAAATATAAATAAATATTTCATTTCATCGAGTGGGGATCGAACCCACCACTAGTCGATTTTACAGTCACACATTATGCCCCTGCGCCACGCCTGGCCTGTTCTGTTTTTAACTTTCAATATTAATAAATGTATATTTTTCATCTTCACTCTACCGCCCACATAGGTTCTCTTTGCTTACTCTGCAGTAAGCAAAGAGAACCTACTGTTAAGATACTTCTACTAGAAGATTCTTGGCTATGCGCCCGACTACTAAACACAACGTGTTCGTTAGATGTTAGGTGGCAGAATTTAACGCCATTCTTTACTATACCGGAGCTGCAAAATGAAAACAATTTGTGCTCCTGAATGGGGCCAAACATCACATATGCGATGGGACAGCCATTGATGGAGTACAGTAAGGTGCGTTCTCCAAAAAATGAGTCACGCATAATTTAATTGTGTAAAGGTCAATTTGCCTCATCAATTTACTTTTATTAATACAATGTATCGATATTCAAATATAAAATATAACGACATTGTGTGTACCAAAAACGTCTAGCAAAGAATCTCTTATGACAAACAATAATTATTCAACCAAATTCCTTAGCTATTCATCGCGTGTCTTGAAAAATCCAATCAAACAATTTTAATAAAATTCCGCCTTATATATACTATTTCTTTCGGTACTCAACTTTAGTCTTTTATCGCAGTCAGTAATAAAGTTTGAAAGTACGGTGGCCCTAAATGGTGGCAAATTCGTTACGGTATTATACACCTTAATTCAAAGAGCAAAAAGCCTCAAATATCATAAATATCTTTGATGGGCTATGAATAGTAGGCTTAAGCGGAATTCAGGGAACTTAATATCAGTGACATCGGTGACACAACATTAAGAATTATGCTTCTTGTTCTTTTTCAAATCTCCAATTTCTTCTTTGATAAATTGTCTCAGATAATTAAATCTTATTTTCAGTAACTTATACATAAGAGTATATCTACTGTAAATGATATTATTTTAATAAAATTTAAACACATGGAATTTTATTTTTAAAAATTTAGCAGTTTGCTAAAATTGATGTGTACATGTTAGAGATAAATTAAGATGCTTAAATCGTATAATTTTATTTTGGTAGTATGATATTACTACCTAAAGATTTCTATCTATTCTTATACAATATTTTTTTATATTATTATTTATTAAGCTCAAAATGACATCCTAACCTTCATAATAATATGTATAAGTAAAACACAAATAACTTTATACAATTACCTATAAACTTGTAGCAATTCGAAAACCTTCACACGAAAACAATGCGAAATATCCTCGCTAAGAAATGCTACTTCATATTCCGTAGATAATAAATCTTAGGGAGGGGACACATCTGTCAAAAGTGTAAAATATGTATTTCTTGTAACACCCCATCCTGTCTTTTCAGATTTAAGTGAATAAGATACATGTCCGCCGCAGTCAGGTGGAAAGAGGGTACTGGCCATTTTTTAACTTTATTTGAATTGTCGCTACAAATGCTCATTGTTTCAAATTGAATTAAATCTTCTGTTTCTATATACTTTGGACTTTGTAACGTATCTATGTATATTTGTTTAAATACCATCTGTGAAAATATTTTAATTTGTAATTTATAGATGTTTCCTCTTATGATAATTGTAATAACTGAGACTTAATTTTGATCGAATTCCAATTAAATTTCTTAATAATCACATATTCACTATCACTACTTTGATTGTGATTAGGTTTTCCTAATCACAATTAAGAATACTTGATAGTGGAAGAATACTTGACAGTGTTATTTAAAACTATCGCTAAAAGACTCGATAGTAAAATCATTTTGCAACAATTACCCTACCCGACACCGTATAGTAATCCACATATTCGTAATAGTCAAAATGTGTAAATTATGCAGCATCTTGGCCTCTCCACAACAAGAACATGGCGAAGTTCCAAATGATATTACACTCGGTACGGATAAAAATTTAAATAATATAACGATATATACGTTTGTATGCACATAAAAAAAATCTATATTTTCTAAAAGTCTTCCAATACGAGAAATTGTTTATTTTTATTTATTTATAGATAACCATGTCGATAATCTTTATGAATTATAACTACTATGGTTTTGCCTACAATTACTTCAAAAAGTAATTACAAAAATATAAACTCACTAATTCATTAATTTAATTATAATAGAATCAGCGTCTTGTTGTATCCCTAAACTAAGGATACTAAAGGTGTTAAGACACTACGTTCTCCGTTTTTCGCTGAATTCTGTAGGCATTGCGCCTTGAGTGTCGGAACTCAACGGCGCACTGTCTTGACACCAGAGCGAAGAAATGAAGAAATAATAAAAATCAAATCAGCTTCACGCTGTATCCCGCACACAGCGGGGTAGGCAGAGGGAACCTAGTGTTAAGACACTCCGTTCCCCACTTTCTGCCGAATTCTAGAGGCATTGCGTGTTGAGTGGCAGAACTCAACGCCGCGCTTAACCTCGACACCAGAGCAAAGAAATGGAAATATACATTTAAGTAAATATTTCAACTCCTCGAGTAGGGATCGAACCCACAACCAGTCGGTTTTACAATCACACTTCGTGCCGCTGCGCCACGACTGGTCTCAATAATAAATATGAAAATATAAATTTAAATAAATAATTTTTTTTCTACTTTATTTAACTTTTTAGTCACACACTTGTATTCCAGCGCCACGACCGGCCCCAAAAAAACATAAATACTCTAATAAATAATCCAAATAGTGTCCAGCACACAGATAAATAAGTGAAGAAAAGTGACCTGTAAACCTTATATATGGGTCATAGTTCGGCATTCGCTTTGATCAGTGGCATCCGCAAACGGTTATGAAGGATAGCGGCGTACTCATGCAGAAGTTATCGCTTATTGAAATCGATCGAGTTGACCCGGGATAGGAATACTTTTCACGTGACTACGGTATGGATGGATTGTATTTTAAACTTTAGTGGGTTTTGTAATATGTTTATTTGAATTTTGCGTATGACTTAAAAATTATATTGTGTGGGGATGAAAAAAAAAACAATTATCTGGTTTTTATTTTCTTTACCGTTTTATTTTTGGATATTCTGTACTCTTTTTACTCCGGTTATCATATATCAATTATTAAAATTGTAGGCTGAGACCGTCGTGGTGTGTCATAGTGGCATGATTGTAAATGCGACGGTTGTAGGTTCGATTCCCATTCGGAGAATTGAATTTATATTTATTAATATTTCATTTCTTAGCTCTGCCTATCTTGCAAAATGCGGGGTACGATATAAATCTAAAAAAAAATATTTAAATTAACTTATCTATCTCACTCGGTCACATCTTACGTTCCCTTGCACGCTAACTATAATATACTACAAACTACATAAAAATGTACAATCACACAATATACATGTAATTTAGAAAATAATAAATCCCACCAGGCCAGTCGTATAATGAGGCCAGTCGTAGCGCAGTGGCACGATGTGTGACTGTGAAACCGACTGGTTGTGGGTTCGATCCCCACTCGAGGAGATGAAATATTTACTTAAATTTATATTTCCATTTCTTCGCTCTGGTGTCGAGGTTAAGCGCGGCGTTGAGTTCTGCCCCTCAACACGCAATGCCTCCAAAAATGCGGCAGAAAGTGGGGAACGGAGTGTCTTAACACTAGGTTCCCTCTGCCTACCCTGCTGTGTGCGGGATACAGCGCGAAGCTGATAAAACCCACATTAGAAAAGCTGGCCTTTGTGACTGGTAGATTTTCGTTTAAACTATTATTGTATTTTTTTAAGCATACTCACATATATATTACACTAACTTAAATACATAAGAGCATTTTATAATGTCATTATTAAATTACTAAAATTTCTATAATTTAAAAATTGTTTCATGCCGGTCGTGGCGCAGGGGCACAAAGTGTGACTGTAAAATCGACTGGTTGTGGGTTTGATCCCCACTCGAGGAAATGATATATTTATTTACGGTTATATTTTCATTTCTTCGCTCTGGTGTCACGGCAAAGCGTAGCCGAGTTCCGCCACTCAACACGCAGTGCCTCTAGAACGGAAGAAACTTGGCGGAAAGTGGGGAACGGAGTGTCTTAACATTAGGTTCCCTCTGCCTACCCTACTGTGTGCGGGATACAGCATGAAGCTGATTTAATTTTAGATTTTTTTTTAAATTCTCTAAGAATTTCAGGGAGGGATAGTGTATGTGAGTGAACAACAGCCAAATCGTTTTAATAGATTATTTTTCTATTTGAAAATAAAATGAAAATTAATAAAATATTTTTTATAATATGATAATCTTTTTAGTGTATTCTGTACATTATCTTAAACAATTGTTCGGTTGAAGTATATATTATAAATACCTATATATTATACGTACATGTTATTAAATAATAATACACACATATATTAGATTGATAAGGTAAAATGTTATTTTATTTTAAAGCTATTTTTTTATTTTTATATAATATAGCTAATATGTTATAAATATGGAAGATATAAGACTCGTTCGTGCTCTGAATTCACATATCTTTCCATAGATAATTCCACGCCTTCTCTAATATAATATTCAGTCTACTAAGACGTAAACATTCTCCAGTATAGGAATATGAGACGTAACTGTAATGTAAAATATTAAAACAGATGAAGTCAGTACGTATATGGACTCATATGTATATACATGTAAATATTTATTTTCGTACATTTGGACAATATTTCTAAAGATTTTTTTTTTCATTTATATCTAATATTTACGTGGCTCATTTAAGAATTTGATTATACGCTGTATTCCGCACATACCAGGGTAAGCAGAAGGAACCCGAAAATCCAGTGTTAGGACACTTCTTTTCCCCATTCTTTCTCTCGATTTTTTGGGACATTAAGAAAGACACCACTCAGCAGATTGGTGTCTTTCTTCGACTCGTTACCAGAGCGAAGAATTAAAAACATTTAATATTTTATTCCCTCGAGTGAAAATTGAACCCCCAATATTCGCGTTTTCAGCCGCACACTTGTTCCCGTGCACCACGATGGCCTCAGAAAAAAGAATTTGGTTTTGGTTGTGTACAACCGAATACATTGATGTGCTTTTTATGACCTGGATAGGCAAAATGCTGCAAGTTCTATCATCAAAGGCAGAGTCTTAATCTAGATAGAGTGAATCTAAAATAAAAAGTGAAAGCTAAAATAATAAAAGCATCTGAAAAGCTTCAAAAATCATGTAGAGTATTTTCGCCTAAAAGTTTTCGTCTGAAACGAAAATGAAGTGAAGTAAAATTGAGATGCAACTTCACACTCGGGCTTTAACTAGTCGTTATCGCCTTTTCAATTTAGCATCAAAGGAACCATGTCCTAATTAGCAGATTCTCGTTTCGTACCAGTTCGTGTGGAAGTTATTGTTTATTGGCAATAGGTATGCCTCCAACAGCGCTGTTGGTACGGAAAATTAAGGCAAAATCAAATGATATAACCCATCTTTTTACATATTTATTTGCCTTATTCTCGTGTTTCATAAATTTAATACAAAATTGTTATAAATAAAGGCGACTTTTATCATTATTATTTAAATAGTCATGAAATATAGTCTAACTTTTAAACATAAAGCGTATTAGAAGTTTCAAACTCTTTCCAACTAACTCGAAGTTTTGAATATTTGAAAAATACTCCAGTTTTCTTCAAGACTTTGACTATCGAATACACAACAGAAGGCATACTTGAACACAGGTGTACAGATAAGTTATTAAATAAATATTCATATTCTGAAGAGTATGCTTTTAGAATAGCTTCCTGTGTTGTTCATAAAACTTTTGCCATTATGTTTTCCCACGATACGTCATTATTTTTTTATTCATGAACTAGCAGCTTTCCTGAGTTTGTCTGGGCAGATATTTTTTTCGGCTCGGGAGGACAACAATTATTTTCATAAAAAAATGTCGTGCTATGTCCAGTATCCAGGAATCGCTGACTAAATTCTGTAATATGTAAAATATTTGTACAGCTTTTGTAAAATTATTTTAAAAGATATTGTAATACACTGATATATAATAGCGGTATAGAAGTTTTTACATATATATAATATTCTTTATATACATAGTATTTATTGAACAAAATTCTAGCAACTGTCAATATATTTGCAGCACACATTCTTGCTCGATATTTCTAGGATTAGGCTAGTTCATGAATCATGTTCACTTTTACGAAACGAAGAAACGCTGTGAAATTACAATAAAGGCATGTTCTTTGAATTTATACACAAATAATGTTATGTGAAAATTGGAGTAGGTAGCATATAGATTTATTTTTACTAAGAAACTATATATTCGATATAGAACAGATATTCTTACTCTACACGGATTTTGAACCATCCGTGAAGAGTAAGACAGAAACTTAGAAAGTATAAAATATTATGTATTGTAGATATTTCTTCATATTATAAAGATCCGACTTTTCCAATCTGACCCTAATAAGACGAAATTAGCGATAACTGACTTTCTAATATAATAATAACTTACAACTAAAATTGAAAATTCCTGACGTTGCTTCCCTAGGAGCGTTGCAACCAAATTAAGGGATAGTCAAGCTTAGGCGAGAAAAGGAATTGGAAGAGCTGTTCTACATAGATATTCTAGGGAGTAGATCATGCTGAAACAAGTCCAAGCCTTTGTACAGTACATTTGGGCAGTATTGATCGAGCGGCTAGACGATCCGCCACGAGGGACCATAGTCTTCAATTATTCAGCCTACTTCCGCGGCAGAGCCCGTTCGTTACATCTCGCCCTGAGTGTATTGCTACTCTTTTATGGCGTGGCACTCACATATATCGCTAGATTGCAATAAAATAAAAATTCATAGTTCTTTAAATAACTTGTTACTGTATGGGGAAACAGCAACACGAAAATCTACTTACTTGATGAATTAATCATCAAGAGTATAGCGTGACTAATAATAATAATCATAATGGAAACTAAGATTGTGTGTATAAAATACTGACAATTTCGCATAAGTAAAATTATTGATTTTTTGACATAGAAGCAATAAAATTATCTTGAAAATTTGACTTTTTTAATTTTAGTAAAATAGGGTTTTTTCATTGGGTCAAATAGTTATTCAAAAATATCTCGTTTACTAATTACCTTAAAATATACAAAACGAATATTAACTTTATTTAAAATCATTCATTTATCGAAATTTATTTAAATATTATTATATTAACAAACATATTTATTAGGAATAATAGTTTTCCATTGATTATCTTCCATATAATATGATATACAATATATTTTGATTATAGATAATAGTAATTTATATCAAAAAGATTACTGAATATCATTGTTATCTGTTATNACCGATTTTTATAAAAAATTAAATTCAGACTGTTAAAAATATTTTATTGAACACATGTTTCGTGGTTTTTTTAGAATTCACTCCTAATAAGCGGGCGAAGCCGCGCGCGCCCTCTAGTATTATTATATTAACAAACATATTTATTAGGTATAATAGTTTTCCATTGATTATCTTCCATATAATATGATATACAATATATTTTGATTATAGATAATAGTAATTTCTATCAAAAAGATTACTGAATATCATTGTTATCTGTTATAATTTTTTAGTGTTCCATTGCACATTAAACATGTCGTACTTAGCTTATATAACTTTAGTAGTTCTTTATTTAAATGGAATATCAACAGAACCATTACAAACTGTAAATGGAAAAATCGATTTACTTCTTGGAACAGCTTCAGGATGTCCTTTTGCTGCGAATTTCGTTAATAACCAAATTGTGCCAACGTATGCAAAATATAAGCAATTTTTAAATATACAATTCGTGCCTTGGGGAAGAACAAGAAGAGATACAGATGGCAGCCTCATTTGTCAGTTTGGAGAAGCTGATTGTTTTGCTAATCGTGTCAAGAGGTGTGTTATAAGCCTACTGCCTAATAACCTTGATGCTCAAGTCCAATATATGTCCTGTGAATTCACAACCTTCTCCGCTTTCCGTCAAAGAAATCTATTTTGCGCTCAATCTGTTGGTCTTAACTTACGTGAGGTAGACTACTGTGTATCAACAACCGGAGACGCGCTTGAAGGTCCAGCTGAGTTAGTTTCGACACCTGCTATACAAATCATTAACTCTATTCCCTTTATTATCTTGAATAATAATATTGATGTCGCTCAACACAGACAAGCTTTTCTCAGACTTGAAAGCACCATTTGCTTCGCATTGGCAGCAGATAACAGTACTGGAATAACTCATTGTAAGGTTTAAGTTTACGCTAATAGGCCAACAATTAAATGTTTTCTTAACATAATCAGCAATTTTTTTTTACGACAGCGTAAAAAAAGAGTACAATAATATCTGTATAACTATTATACTATAATAAACACATTTGTTTAACAGAAAATATATTTTGATATGTAAATAATTTTGTTTTTTTTTATATTTATTTTATTACAGTGTGATGTTATTCAATATTGCATATTTGTATCTAATATTTACGACGCTAAATACATAATTTTATAATACAAACGAAATAATACGAGGTGACGTACTTATTTGAAGCTGGACAGACAAAAATCTAAATAGAAAGAATGTAAAATAAAATTAAAAGCTAACGTTGCTGGCTTTTTTTCTTTCTGTGTTGATCTGTCCCTTAAAAAATCTTTTTTTTTAGTTTTATGGGAAGATTTTGCATCTGATGGTAGGTGGTTCCATAATTTAAATATCCGTGAAAACAACTATCTAGCACCTAGGTACCTGGGTCAGTTTAATCCTTGTGGCATTAAACTGACCCAGGTACCTAGGTGGTAAAAGTCATAACCACATTTGTTTCCGTGCAGAATGTTTAAAGTTTTAGATGATGAAATACGGACAAAGAATTCCTTCAAACACTCCAATATACAGCTGGAACTTCACACTCAATTACATTGATATCGACATGACTAGTTAAAACTATTCGTTATCACTTTTTGAATTTAGCATTAAAGAAGCTATATCCTAATAAGCATTCATTAATTGAAAATTCATAGTATAGAGATATAATAGTTTTACACTATCTTCTATGTAAAATAATGTAATAACATATTTTTCTTATATATCCGACTAGAGTACTTTAATTCACTTTAAGATAATAAAAATATTTACGCATAAAAGATTAATTTTAAATAAAATAGAAATTATCTTACTTATTATCAATGTTATCTGTAAGAATTATCCAGTGTTCTACTACACATTAAACATGTCGTACTTAGTTTCTATAACCTTAGTGATTCTTTGTTTAAAAGGAATATCATCAGGACCATTACAAACAAAAAATGGAAAAATTGATTTACTTCTTGGAACAACAGCAGGATGTCCTCAAATTCCAAATTTTATGAAGTACCACATTATACCAACGTATGCAAAATATAAGCAATTTTTAAATATACAATTTGTCCCCTGGGGAAGAACAACTAGAGGAACTGATGGCAGCCTTGTTTGTCGGCTCGGAGAAGCTGACTGTTGGGCTAATCGTGTCCAGAGGTGTGTTATAAGCTTACTGCCTAATAATCTTGACGCTCAGGTAGAATACATGTCATGTGAATTTACTACTTTCTCTGCTCTCCAACAAAGAAGTCTATATTGCGCTCTATCTGTCGGTCTTAACTTAGTTGATGTAGACTACTGTGTATCAACAACTGGAGATGCGCTTGAAGGTCCAGCTGAGTTAGTTTCGACGCCTGCTATACAAATCATTAATTCTCTTCCTTTTATTGTCCTCAATAATAATATTGATGTCGCTCAACACAGACAAGCTTTTCACAGACTTGAAAGCACCATTTGCTTCGCATTGGCAGCAGATAACAGTACTGGAATAACTCATTGTAAACTTTAAACTTACACTAAAAGGACAATATAAATAAATGTTTTCTTTACTTTATTAAGCTTGGTCAGTACTTTTTTTTTATTTTTACTGTGTACAATAGAGCACAACAATATGTATAGAAAATATACTTTTTATATTATGAAAATAATTTAATTTTATTTGGATCTTCCTTATATGTTTATTATATTAAAAATATTTAAATGGTAATAACACAATAATATACATATAACCTATACAAAAATCACATCGTATTCATAATTTTCAATTGGATCTATATACCCAGTTAAATACATTAGCCAAAGCCTAGTCGGTTAATAGGTAGCTGCAACCAATACCATGTTACGTATGTTATACTCGTAGTTATGTAACAAGACCATAACAGTAACTGTGATTCTACCATTTACATAATTGGCTTTAGTATCTCGAGTATTATATTATATGAATTTAATAACATTATAAAAACAATGCAGGTTTTAAAAGCGTTTTACATATTTATTTATTATAAATAAATATCCACATTATACATTTTAATGAGGCCAGGCACAAAGTGTGACTGTAAAACCGACTGGTTGTGGATTCGATCCCCACTCGAGGAGATGAAATATTAAATTAAATTTATATTTCCATTTCTTCGCTCTGGTGTCGAGGCAAAGTGCTGCGTTGAGTTCTGCCACTCAACATGCAATGCCTCCAGAATTCGGCAGAAAGTGGGGAACGGAGTGTCTTAACACTAAGTTCCCTCTGCCTACCCTGCTGTGTGCGGGATACAGCGTAAAGCTGATTTAGATTTATTTTAAATAAATATTCATTATTATATAATAATAAGTGAGTGAATTACTATTGTATAGAATAAACATTTTTTATTTTACCCTTTCTATCTTCTTCTTCTTCTTTCTTTCTAACAAGCTTTTATTTTAGCTTCACGCTGTAATCCAGATATAGAAGGGTAGGTAAGCAGAGGGAACCTAGTGTTAAGACACTCAGTTTCTTATTTTACGCCGAATTCTAGAGGCATTGCATGTCATCACGTCAAGAGGCAGAACTCAACACCGCGCTTTGCTTAAATGGGGACCGGAGTGATGTATAGCGAGAGTTATCAAATATAAATCATAAATACATTTATTGTGTACTGTAGATTTGTATGTGACTTAAATTCAGTTAATTACATTTTTGAAATAAATATTATACAATTTTCGACAATAATAAAAGAAGTTTTTATTACGTTGTGCTATTCTATTAAAAAAAAATCCCAATTTCTTGTGACT